>CM019714.1:611111-640628 GCA_009760885.1 Achatina immaculata
CTGTACTGGGCGCAGTATATCCAAGGTAAATAAAATGTTACACAATCACCATTTCCTCACAGTCAGATATACACTAATTATTAATTACAGTGAAATGAAAACTACAAGCAGATGGCTAATATTTAAATGAAACAGAAATGGGGGAGGGGCGGCTTAGAAAAAAATTTAATTAAAAACAGTTAAATTGTAGCACAGATTTACACTGAAATCCTTGTCCTGCATGTCTCGTGATCCAATTTCTCACAGAAAGGAAGGAAGACAACCGGGCGTGCCAGACTTTAAAACGTCTCTCTCTCTCCGAACCTTAAGTGCCCAGGGCACATGGGGCTTCCGCAAGGGTTTTCCACAAATGCCTGTCCTTCGCCTTTTTTTCTGCTCTTGCCCAGGTGAGCCCTCTATTGCTCAACATCCTTTCTGTTGTTCTTCTCCATGTCTCTTTTGGTCTACCCTTACTTCTGCTCCCCTGTGGTGTCCATCTTTGTGCTATTTTTGGTAGTGAGTTGTCAGTCATTCGGAGCACATGTCCCAACCATCGCCAGCGTCTTTCCTCAATAATTGTTGTCAGTGGCTTCATCTGCATTTCTGCCAATAAGATGTTATTGCTTATGGTGTTTGGCCAAAATATTTTTCTGATTGAGAAAGCCTTTGACAATGTCAACAGAGATGCACTGTGGAAAATCCTAAGATGGCATGGCCTCCCCCATAAGATAGTTAATGTAATCAAAGCCCTATATGAGGGTTTTCAGTGCAAAGTGATCTGTGGAAAACATACCTCCAGCAGCTTTAGGGTACAAACAGGAGTGAAACAGGGATGTGTACTACCATCAACATTATTTATCTTGGCAGTAGACTGTTTAATGAAGGAGGCAACATCAGACAAACTCAGAGGATTACAATGGACCCTTGATACAGTACTGGAGGACCTTGACTTTGCGGACGACATTTGTCTACTATCAAGCAGTCACAAAGATATGCAAGATAAAATAAACAAGCTAACTCAGAATGCAAACAACATAGGTCTAAAGATCAACGTAGGAAAGACAAAGTTAATGAAGCAAAATGTGAACAACAGAAATGTACTCAGATTAGATAGCAAATTAGTGGAGGAGGTCAACGAATTTTATACCTTTGCAGCAGAGTAGTAGAAAAGGGAGACAGCACAGAGGACATCAACAGCAGACTTACTAGAGCAAACCAGGCTTTTGCAATAGTGCAGAATATATGGAAATAAAAAAAATAAACATAAATATGAAAATCAGGATATTTAAGAGTAATGTTCTATGTGTACTACTCTATGGAAGTGAATGCTGGAAAATCACCAAAACCACAGAAAACAAGTGGAATTCTTTCCAGACTAAATGTTTACTTTAAAACATAGGGAGGATAAATTCAAATTTAGAGATCAACGTGCTCTGCGTCGATCGGCAATCTGAAAAACAACTGATCGAAGCAACTCACGTCGATGAGTATTTCATGATCTAGAAGATTATTTCGTTTAATGGTAACTTTCTCATCTACGAATATAATCAATTTTCTCTCTCTCTCTCACACACACACACACACATACGCACAAACACACACAGAGTAGATAATACCTGTGCAACTTAATCTTTAGTTTTCTAGTCCAGGACTCCTGACACCATTAATTTGTTTCATTTATTAAGGTCTTGCCAATGTCCATAATTGCCACGTATTAATATCACCCAGATTTGGGAGTGTATTTAATAACATTTCTCCACATTTCAATAATCAGCTGCAGCAAAAGCAGAACCGTTCATCTGGGTACTAACCAGGGCCAAACATTTGTGAACGTCTACAAACATTAATCATGTCTCCGTTGTGTGCTTCAGGGTTAGACATGCGATTCAGATCTTAGAGTTCCTGGGTTCGAATCTCACCAGAAGTAGCGGGTATCTTTTTTATCATGAATCCTCCAATAATAAATTCACTTGGTCTCTAGAAAGTTGAAACTAACATTCCTCTGCATTATCGCGCACGTTGAAAATCCCGTAATTTGGAAATGCAAAAATGTTGATCAGACAACCCGTGTCCAGACAAAATTCTAGGAAAAGTTACCAAAGAGACTGACACAGGCAACTGGATCACAGCTCCCACTTTTTGTTGTTGTTGGTGCCTTAGTCTTAGGCCTGCTCTTTTGGTTACTTGGGGCGATAGACCGCATCAGCTCTAGATGTAGTTGAATTTATACACTTTTAGTCCTCATTTAACAAATCTCTTCTGCATAACTGGAATGTCATAACATGCAATCATATTTGAATGGGAAATGTATGTATATAATTCACCCATATATATATATGTATATATATATATATTATATATATATATAATATATATATATATATATAATTTGGACACATTAAAAGTCATGATAATTTAGAGAAGACCGTCTTGGAAGGATACATAATGGGAAAAATAAAGAGACGAAGACCAAAACGAAGATGGCTGCACGACATCGTTGGCGATCTACAAATGGATGCAACAGCAGCAGGCCATCTTGCTCACAACCGAGAGGCCTACAGGAGTGCTGTTTGGGAGGCAAAGTTCCGCAATGAGCATACAAATAAATGAATAAATGAATGAATGAATATCAGAAGCTTATATCACTATGTGGTCTAGAGCTGGTATATCACATTGTGGTCTACAGCTCATATATATATATATATATATATATATATATATATATATATACTCTGCGGTCTGGATTTGGTGTTTAACCCTTTGGTCTGGGATGGTCTATCATTCTGTGGTTTGAAGCCGATGTCTAACTCTATGGTATGCAACTGGTGTTTCACTTTCTGGTCTTGAGATGGTGTATGACTCTGTGGTCTCTTTCTGGTGTTCACTTTGTAGTCTGTTTCTGGTGTTCACTCTGTGGTCTGTTTCTGGTGATCACTCTGCGGATTGTTTCTACTATTCACTCTGTGGTCTGTTTCTGGTGTTCACTTTGTGGTCTGTTTCTGGTGTATGATTCTGTGGTCTGTTTCTGGTGTATGCCTCTGTGGTCTGTTTCTGGTGTATGGCTCTGTGGTCTGTTTCTGGTGTATTACTCTGTGGTCTGTTTCTGGTATATGACTCTATGGTCTGTTTCTGGTGTATGACTCTGTGGTCTGTTTCTGGTGTATGACTCTATGGTCTGTTTCTGGTGTTCACTCTGTGGTCTGTTTCTGGTGTATGACTCTGTGGTCTGTTTCTGGTGTATGATTATATGGTCTGTTTCTGGTGTTCACTCTATGGTCTGTTTCTGGTGTATGACTCTATGGTCTGTTTCTGGTGTTTGACTCTGTGATCAGTTGATGGTGTATGACTCTATGGTCTGTTTCTGGTGTTCACTCTATGGTCTGTTTCTGGTGTATGACTCTGTGATCAGTTGCTGGTGTATGACTCTATGGTCTGCTCTGTTCACTCTATGGTCTGTTTCTGGTGTATGACTCTGTGGTCAGTTGCTGGTGTATACCTCTGAGGCCTGTTTCTGGTGAATCATTCTGAGGTCTTTTTTTGGTGTATCAGTCTGTGGCTGATGCTGGTGTACCACTCTGTGGTCTGGAGATGATGTATCACTCTGGGGTCAGGAGATAATGTATCACTCTGGGGTATGGAGATGATTTATCACACTGGGGTCTGGAGATGATTTATCACTCTGGTGTCAGGAGATGATGTATCATTCTGGGGTCTGGAGATAATGTAACACTCTGAGTTCTGGAGATGATGTATAATCTGGGGTCAGCAGATGATGTATCACTCTTGTATCTGGAGATGATGTATCACTCTGGGGTAAGGAGATGATGTATAACTCGAGGGTCTGGAGATGATGTATCACTCTTTGGTCTGGTGATGATGAATCACTCTGTTGTCTAAAGATGATGTATCACACTGTGGTCTGGAGATGATGTATCACTCTGTGATCTGAAGATGAAATATCATTCTGGGGTATGGAGATGATGCATCGCTCTGGGGTCAGGACATGATGTATCACTCTTAGGTCTGAAGATCATGTATCCCTCTTAGGTCTGGAGATCATGTATCACTCTGAGGTCTGGAGCTGGTGTACCACTCTGAGGTATGGAAATCATGTATCAATCTGTGGTCTGGAGCTTATGAATCAGTCTGTCTCTTGGTGCTGGTAAATCACTCTGTGGTCTGGAGCTGGTAAATCACTCTGTGGTCTGAAGCTTGTAAATAAATCTGTTGTCTGAAGCTGGTAAATCACTCTGTGGTCTGGACCTGGTAAATCACTCTGTCGTCTGGATCTGGTAAATCACCCTTGGTCAGGAGATGATGTATCACTCTGGGGTCAGGAGATGATGTATCTATTTATGATCTGGAGATGATGTATCACTCTGGGGTCCGGAGATGATGTATCACTGTGGGATCTGGAGATGGTGTATATCTCTTTGATCTGGAGATGATGTATCACTTTGTGGTCTAGAGATAATGTATCACTCTTTGATCTGGAGATGATGTATCACTCTAGTGTCAGGAGATCATGTATCGCACTGGGGTCTGGAGATGATGTATCACTCTGGGGTCAGGAGATGATGTATTACTTCAGGGTCAGGAGATGATGTATCACTCTGGGGTCAGGAGATGATGTGTCACTCTGGGGTCTGAATATGATGTATCAATCTTTGATCTGGAGATGATGTATCACTCTGGGGTCAGGAGATGATGTATCAATATGTGATCTGGAGATGATGTATAACTCTGGGGTCTGGAGATGATGTATCACTCTGGGGTCAGGAGATGATGTATCACTCTGTGGTCTGGAGATGATTTATCACTTTGAGGTCAGGAGATGATTTATCACTCTGGTGTCAGGAGAGCATGTATCACTCTGGGGTCTGGAGATAATGTATCACTCTGGGGTCTGGAGATGATGTATCACTCTGGGGTATGGAGATGATATATCACTCTTGGGTCTGGAGATGATGTATCTCTCTGGGGTCAGGAGATGATGTATCATTCTGAGGTCTGGAAATGATGCAACACTCTGAGTTCTGAAGATGATGTATAATCCGGGGTCAGGAGATGATGTATCATTCTGGGGTCTGAAATGATGTATAACTCTGGGGTCTGGGGATGATGTATCACTCTGGGGTCAGGAGATGATGTATCACACTGGGGTGTGGAGATGATTTATCGTTCTGGGGTCTGGAGATTATGTATAAATCTGGGTCCTTGAGATGATGTATCACTCTGGGGTCTGGAGATGATGTACCACACTGAGGTTTTGAGATCATGTATCGCTCTTAGGTCTGTAGATCATGTATCACTCTGAGGTCTGGAGCTGATGTATCACTCTGAGGTCTGAACATCATGTATCACACTGTGGTCTGGAACTTGTGAATCATTCTGTCTCTTGGTGCTGTTAACTCACTCTGTGGTCTGGAGCTGGTGAATCAATTTGTGGTCTGGAGCTAGTAAATCATTCTGTCGTCTGGAGCTGATAAATCGCTCTGTGGTCTGGAGATGATGTATCACTCCGGGGTTTGGAGCAGGTTAATCACTCTGTGGTCTAGTGATGGTGTATCACTCTGGGGTCTAGTGATGGTGTATCACTCCTGGGTCTAGTGATGGTGTATCACTCTGGGGTCTAGTGATGGTGTATCACTCTGGGGTCTAGTGATGGTGTATTAGTCTGAGATCAGGAGCTAGTGTTTCACTCTGTGGTCTGGAGATAGTGTATCACTGTGATATCTGAAGCTAGTGTATCACTCTGACAGCTGGAGCTAGTGTATCACTCTATGGTCTGGAGCTGGTGCATCACTCTGTGATCTGGAGCTGGTGTATCACTGTGGGATCTGGAGCTGGTGTATCACTGTGGGATCTGGAGCTGGTGTATCACTCGATGTATGGTGACCCCCGCCTACCAATGTCATAAGTAGGTCCCTACAACATCAGTTCATTCTTTCCTTTTCTGATATTCTGAGTATCACCAACTAGCATCTCTTCATTTGATATTATTTCTATCAATGATATTCTAAATACCCTTCTGTAACATTTCATTTCATACACTATTATTCTATTTTTTAGTGATTTGTTAAGTGTCCACTTTTCGCATTAATATGTTTTAACTGAAATAAGTAAGCTTTTATTAAACATAACATTGTTTATTTTTTTGTTACCTTCCACGTAATCTTCGTGTGTGCTAGTTTCTGTGATGATGATGATGATGATGATGATGCTAGCCTTCTTTTCATTTTCACTGCGCCGTCACCTTTGGTGGTGATAACTGAAGCTGGATATTCAAATCTATTTACATTTTCAATCTCTTGATGGTCCAGTGTACTTTTAGGTTTGCTTCTCATTATGACAATTATAATTACTTTGGCTTTGTTCATTTTTAAAAAAAGAGGTCTTCTAATATCGTGTGCCTTGTTTGAACATTGAGTATTCATTACAAATAATAAGACTGCAGAATACGCAGCATAAGAATTAGTCCATGCTGTGTTCTCTGCAACTTGTAGCTTTATTGTGTGTAACTACCTTCCTATTATTTTAACTGAAACCATTCCAGTTATAGCAGAGGTCTATGTTTGATTTGGCTGGTAAGGCCTTACTACAACACACCTTTAAGTTAGTAACGATGCGATCTCTGGTCATTTTGGTATTGTGAATGAAATTTTACTGAACTTGGTCACGAGACGTGTTTATTGGCGGGACTTCTGGAGAGAACAGTGGTGGGAAAACGTATAGAAAGTGTGAAAGTGATTCAACTTGAAAAGTAGACGTAAGATCCTAGTTTTGGAATTATGCTTGGACATATTCTTCAATGTAGAGTTCGTTCAGCTTGAAATTTCTTTCTTTTCAGTGTTGTATGGTGAAAGATCACTACTTGCAACATGCGTCATCACACATAAACTCATCTACAACTTGGGAAACAACGCTGCATTTGACACTTTTAAAGGCGTTCGTGAGAAACTAACCTCCATATGTAAAGTATTTTCTCACCATTTGATTCTATCTGTCTTTCCACAAATCTTTCATCATGTTATGCTGTTGTTATTTTTAGCCACGTTTATCTTCCTATAGTATCTTCCTATATTTGCGAAGAGTAAAACTTCTATCTGAATGAGAAGAAAATTAATTGATGACAACTGACAAAACAAACAAGGTAGCTGAAATATGTATCAATTAGGAGAAATGGGAAGAAACAGAGTGTTTAGAATATCTTGGATCACTGCTACTAATAATGGAGATACAATAAGGGAAATTAAAAGGAAGACATATATCGCTCCTCATAAATAAAACAACTGAGGAATCTGTGGAGAGGAACAGACAGAACTACAAAAATAAGATTTTTAAGCGCATGCATTTTCCCCATCGCAACATATGCCTGTGAGACCTGAACACTTAACAAAACAGCTGAGAAACAAATAACTGCTTTTTAATGTAAATGCTACAGAAGAGTTCTTCAAATATCATGGACACAAAAAAAGAACAAATATATACATACTACAAGAACTTAATATTGAAGAAGGCTGGCTAGTAAAGAGGATTAAACAAAGAAAACTTAAATATTTTAGACACATTAAACGTCATGATAATCTAGAGAAGACCGTCTTGGAAGGGTATATAATGGGAAAAAGAAAGATAGGCAGACCAAGGCGAAGATGGCTGCAAGACATCGTTGATGATCTGCAAATGGATACATCAGCAGCAGGCCATCTTGCTCAGAACCGAGAGGCCTACAGGAGTGCTGTTAGGGAGACAAAGTTCCGCAAAGAACATGCAAATGAATGAATGCGATGTATCTTCCTTATTATAACTTCTTATGATAGTTTTTATTATATTTATTTTCATTGAATTGTGAGTTATGCACATCTCATCTTCACAAGGGACAACAAATGGGAAACAGTGGACATGGAGCAATCAAATAGAAGGCCTTGACTTCGCAGATGATATGGCACTCTTGGCACACAGCCACACATAAGTGTAACAGAATCTTCAGATCTTAAGCAATAATTCAGCTAAACTGGGACTGTATATTATGATAATGAAAAGTAGTAGTGTAACCAATAGC
The DNA here is from genome assembly GCA_009760885.1 of Achatina immaculata. Taxonomy (NCBI): domain Eukaryota; kingdom Metazoa; phylum Mollusca; class Gastropoda; order Stylommatophora; family Achatinidae; genus Lissachatina; species Lissachatina immaculata. The sequence continues at coordinate 619,153 of CM019714.1, forward strand.
CTCACAGTAATCGAGGGCGTACCAGTTGAGGAAGTAGAATATTTCACATATTTAGGCAGCATAGTGGATACATACGGGGTGATAGAAAATGATATTACAGCTAAAATAACCAAGATCAGAAGAGCATTTATCCAACATAACAAAATATGGTCATCTAAGAACATCAAAACAAGAACCAAACTTAGGCCTTTCAATACAAACGTAAAGACTGTCCTACAATATGGTTCAGAGACATGGGTTATTACCAAGACAATACAACAGAGGATACAAACATTCATGAACTGCTGCTTGAGGAGGATTTTAAACATTAAATGGCAGGACAAGATCAGGAACGAGGAGGCCTAGGTAAGGGCAGGACAAGAACCTGTGAACCTACAAATCATGTCTAAGAAATGGAGGTGGATTGGCCACAATCTGAGAAAATACGACACCAGCATAGCAAGACAGGCACTGATATGGAACCCTCAAGGAAACAGAAAACGAGGAAGACCTGGACTTACTTGGAGAAGAGAAATTATAACAGTGCTATAGTGCTCGGAGACAAGGGATACACATAGAAGGAAGCAGAGAATAATTCCAAGAACAATGACGACAGGAGAGACTTTATCTTGACCTATACTCTCAAGGTAGTAAAAGGCGATGATGATGATGATGACGACGACGACGACGACGATGACGATGATGATGATGATGATGATGGTGACCCCTCATCTTAACTGTACAAGGTACTCTCAACATGTTTTCAATAAAGCACATCTACATAGACCCCACATTTGTTTTTATCGTACGAAGCTAATGTTTCTACTGATTGCTACGTGTGTTTCAGAATACTGTGCTCCAAAACAGACAGGGTTTAAAAAAAACGTTCAAATAGTGTATGTTGGCATTATATTAAAGACAAAGTAACATCATCCTGTTCAAATTAAGGAGTTTTGAATGCCACATGCAGTTTCCTAATTTGTCAGTCTACCTATCTACCTACCTGTCAACCTTCTTACCTACCTACATACCCTCCTACCTGTCAACCTTCTTATCTACCTACATACCCTCCTACCTATCTAACTACCTGTCAACCTTCTTATCTACCTACATACCCTCCTACCTATCTACCTACCTGTCAACCTTCTTATCTACCTAAATACCCTCCTACCTATCTACCTACCTGTCAACCTTCTTACCTACCTACATACCCTCCTACCTATCTACCTACCTGTCAACCTTCTTATCTACCTACATACCCTCCTACCTATCTACCTACCTGTCAACCTTCTTATCTACCTAAATACCCTCCTACCTATCTACCTACCTGTCAACCTTCTTACCTACCTAATACCCTCCTACCTGTCTACCTACCTGTCAACCTTCTTATCTACCTACATACCCTCCTACCTATCTACCTACCTGTCAACCTTCTTACCTACATACCCCCCTACCTATCTACCTACCTGTCAACCATCTTATCTACCTACATACCCTCCTACCTATCTACCTACCTGTCAACCTTCTTACCTACATACCCCCCTACCTATCTACCTACCTGTCAACCATCTTATCTACCTACATACCCTCCTACCTATATATCCGCAAGATGCCGTCCAATTAGGTAATCAAGGACCCATATCTGATATGCTAGCTTCAGGCTAACTATAGCTGACCAAGACCCTGTCCCAGCTCTCCATTTGTACCCCTAGTAACAGGCGCAGCTTGGCTAACGGGGCAGGGATCACCATAGTCCCCATGGTGGTGGATTCTGCTAAAGAAGCACTGCACACCCCCTACAATTTAGCTGTACTCAGGGACTGAAAACGTAGCTGCCATAACCCGCTCCCACGCCGATACGATGATGTGCCTCAACATCTCTACAGCATCGGCTGCGAAGAACACCAGGTCGCAGTTACAGGGAGATAGTACAAGTCAAGACAAAGCAAGATCTATCATATCTGACTATATGTCAGTATGGCTGCTTGCCTGTCAATCCATCCATCCATCCATCCATTCATCCATCCATCCATCCATCCATCCATCCATCCATCTATAGTTTGAACAATGAACGCATATGATTGTTAATTTATTTCTTTGTCCCATTCTATCACAGTTTTCCCTCTCCACCGTCTTGTAATCACCACACACTTTCCTCTGTCTCTCTGGCCAGAGTTAGAATATAATTACAAGATTAAGGTTGCGTCTTCTTAGTAAAGAAACTCTTATTCCTTTTCAGCTTTCTGAGCTCATTGCTGCAGATCACGTCCGCCTACATCTCTCTCTTCCTAAACTTTTCTTTCCGGCCGGCGACACTAATTTCCGTTATAGGCTCCTCTATGTTGTCTGTCCGTTTCTGTCTTGCTCTACCTCCCGGGCTATTTTCCTTCATCTCTTGCACGTACATCGTCTTCACTGATCGTTTCTATTCTTTCTATATGTTAAAAAAAACGTACTATTTTCAGTTTCAAGATGCTGTGATTTAAATCAGGTTCAGTTTCAAGATGATGTGATTTAAATTATGTTCAGTTTCAAGATGCGGTGATTTAAATCATGTTCAGTTTGAAGTCGATATGATTTAAATTAGGTTCAGCTTCAAGATGATGTGATATAAATTAGGTTCAGTTTCAAGATGATGTGATTTAAATCAGGTTCAGTTTCAAGATAGTATTCATATGAAATTATACTTTATCCCCTCTCTCTAATTCTTCGTCCTATGTGTGTTTGTATGATTAAGGCAATCGCCGAAACGTCACAATTTTGTAGTTGCTAAATAATAAAGCTGTTCCTACATTTTCCTAGTTTGTACATTTGTTTCAAGATTATGTGATTTAAATAAGCTGTTTAATGTTCTTTATACCTCTCCAGTCCCTACTGTTCATATCTTTTATGTGCCCAAAGAATCTTCTTAGGATCTTGTTCTCACAGACCTATATTGTTTTTCATCATTCTCTGTTGTACTCAACGTTTCTGATCCACATATTGTCTCATTATAATTGTGTGGATTGCTAACTTTATATTTTAGGGCAAAGTTTTCGATTTCACCGGGTGTTGCAATGCGAAGTATATTTTATGCAGTGTCTGTTCTCTACTTTTAATTTCGTCTCTTACTATGTTGCAGCTGTTGATATTAGCCCCCCCCCCCCCCCCCCAACTTTCCGAGTCCCTTGCCACCCTTTTTTAAAAATAAGTTTATTTATCTTTCAGATAACAATAACAAATCATGTACAAATGACGTGAGTTGAGGATGATTGCCCATGGAGTGAAATAATGAGATGGTGGGCTTTTACAAAGCATGAAGTGGTAGCGTGGGGTATGATAAAGTAAATACTTTGTACATAAAAAGTTACAACAAAGGTGTACAGTAATAGTATCACACACACACACCCACACACACACTCTCATACACACCCACAAACGAATACCAAAAAAAGTGTCTCATTTAAATGGAATTGTACACACACACACACACACACATATATATATATATATATATATATATATATACAGTGATAGCTGTAGAAGTGGGAGCAAGAGGATTCGTAGCAACATCAGTATATGACCTATGTAAGCAACTGGGCATAAAGGGACAAGCAAGAGCAAGGGCATTGAGAAGCCTTTCAGAAACAGCAGAAAAGGGCTCATGCTGGCTGTGGAGTATGCGAAACAAGCATTGGGAACATAAGTAATTTCGTTTCCCACAACCAATACCAGTCCTCCGTGGCTGGATCGCTAAAGACGCACTTCAAAAGTGCAGTGGCAACTGGAAGATTATGGGTTCAATCCCGGGACCGGGGAAAAAAGCAACAACTCACAAGACCTCTGGGAGTCATGACCCAGAGGGCCCCCCCCCCTTAGAGTGTCAGGAGTTTAAAGGGCCAAACACTTGTCTGAGGGGGGTACTTCCTCTGATGATCTGAAGGAGTTGTGTTGTTCCGCTCTCTAAGGTAGAGAGTTTCCTGCACATATATATATATATATATATATATACACACACACACACATATATATACATGCATAGTTATGTACTAAAAAAAAGTGGTTGGAACTAAACATATAAACTTGTGATAGGAAGAGGATTTTTTTTCTAGAAATCTCTGACATAACATTCCAATGAAAAGATACATATTTGTATACAAGCATAGTTACAGGATGTTTTGAAGCTAATACATAAAAGTTTGTGATGAAGTGAGGTGTATGTTAATGAGATACAATTTTGATAGTAGTGTGTTTCTAACTAATCATGTTACTTATTTTGTGTCAGGGGATAGCGCGAACTACGCGCTCAAGTCGCCGGCATGTGAGCTAATCGCAGGGTCAAACTAACCGGGTGCAATAAAAGGTTGTGTACAAGGTAAAAACACGTGGGGAACTGTGTCACGCCAGGTCTTGCTGCAGTGTGTCGCAATGTTTTGATGATTCTTGACCGTCAACTGAGAGAGGGGGAGGGCTGGAAGGACCACTTTTTTTGTTCTTCCAGATGACAATTACAAATCATATACAAATGACGGGAGTTGAGGATGATTGCCCGTGAATTGAAATAATGAAATGGTGGGCTTTAACAAAACATGAGATGATAGTGAATCGTATGACATGTACATCTGAGTTTGACATTTGACCATAAATGGGGGGGGGGGGGGGGTAGGGGGGCGGGGAAGTTGTCAAAAAACCAAAAACTAACTGAAAACCGTAACAATTCTTTTTTAAGAAGTACAGGAAAATTTCTTTTGTAAAAATTCTGTTTTCAAACATGGCCTTATTCCTGCATGACCAGACAAGATATCTAAACTCTGCAAGGAGGATGGTAGACTGTGTATGGCTGTCTGTTTCTGTTCGAGGGATGGTGTTCAACATGATTGCTCTATACATGTCAAGACAAGCAGATAGCTGTGCCTACATTCAAACATCTCTACACTCAATTCACTCCAACAGGGAACAATCTAGACAGGAAACTAACGAATCTTCACTCAACGTCCTCTAACAGCTTTCTCCCCAAAATCCCGTTCAGGACCCGCCGGTAAACCAAAGTCATAACAAGAAATGTTTTCAAGTCCGGGTCTACCCGGGTCTACCCAACCTAGAAAGATCTGGAAAACAAGGACAATTCACTCTGCCTTCAAAGAACGACATATCTCAATTTATTATAACCTCCCTTGTACTGTAACTAACGTTTAATTGATAAAACAAACAAAGGCCTTGAAATATGCAAATATAAAACCATCACCATGATGGGCAGAACTGTCGCCATCAACACCTGCGTCATCCCACAACTGATATACACAGCAAACATCTTCCCCCCCCCCTCCCCCCCGCCCCAAGAGTTACTTAAAGAAACGATTGGTTAGGGAGTTTTTTTTTCCGACACACCGTACACAGCATCCGACGAGAAACACTGATGTAAGATACGAAAAGAGTAGACATCTCCTTACAAGGCCAAAAAAAAAAAAACAAAGATCCAGGCACTCAGGATTAAATATGTGGGACACATCATCCAACAGCCACAGAAACATTCACTAACCCGGTATTACACTGAGCTGAGACTAACCAAACTTTGTAAATTAAACAACGAACATCTCCATCACTTTGGTACCAAGCCTCTCTTCTACAGACAGTGCAAACAAAGTGTAACTGGACATGAACACTTAATACACATGAAAATATAAGACATCTACAAACATCTGGTCAGAGAACAAGAACCACCACTACGTGACAAAATAAAGAGAGGATACAAATACTTCATCACTGACTACACAGACCTTTCAAAACCTACACAAGATAAAGATTACAGCGAAGACAAGGGAGATAACTTAGAAATTACTGTTAAACCTGACACCTACTATACAAGGAGTAGATCGCAGATTCAACAGACTTATTAAATATAAATTATGTGAACAAAATATACAATAAACAGAAGCTCATATTTTCTTTGAGTAAAAAACTGTTTCACTAGCATTAAAAGACCTCAGTCCAGAATTATTAACAAGAACAACAAAGAAAGTAGATATGTATAGAGTTACTATATTCAATACTATCCTTCGAACATGTATAATTTAAATATTTCGTTTGACAGTCTAGAAACAAAGCAATGTTTGAAAATAGGATTTAACAAAAGAAATATTTTGTAAATGTTTAAACCATGCAACCGTTGTGTGACGTACGATGCATGCCTTGGCTTCATTAGTCGGAATGTATCACCCACTCCTGCTGTCTAGTAAATCTGAAGGTAAATCTGTCTGTCTACTTATCCAGACGTAACGACGCAGTCACAACGTTATGTTGCTTTGTTGTTTCTCCCCTTGTTAATAACCCCCTTAACCAGAGTAATCATTCTTCACGGATAATCATTAATTAACTCGTATCATGATTTGCTATCAAACCCACTCCTCCTGCTCTTCTAATCCTAATCTTATTAATCACAGCAAAGCTCACTTTCCCACTTTAACTTGCAAATCCACCCAGGCCCATCACTTTAGGTGTGGCCACCGCCTCCGGCTACAACCTCTGGCGACAACCAGTCCCTGCTCTTATCAACATTGTTGAGTCGCCTATAAATATGAATTAGAATTTGTTATAAAAAAACTTCCATCATGTCATTGCAAAACTCATTCTGCATCACCTTCATCTTCATAACAAGTTTGTTGGTTATAAACGTTATCTACATTTTCATGTTTGAGTCCATACCATGCATCCGCTTTTTTGACAATAAAGTTTATCTTACAACAGATTTAGAGAAGCAATTATACGGAAGCTGTTAGAGAAGCAGTTAGAGAGAAGCAGTTAGACTGAAGCAGTTAGAGAGAAGCAGTTAGAGAGAAGCAGTTAGAGAGAAGCAGGTAGAGAGAAGCAGGTAGAGAAACAGAATATCAGAAACAGAGACAGAGATATCGAGACTCGCTAGAGATCCACAAGTCAGATAGGCTGAGAAGAATTCTAAATATTGAACGTAGAATTTAGAAAGTGGATGAGAACTGTATAATGGATAGTCGACCCACGAGTTGTTATTCTAGTCTACATTTCGAATTAGAAAGTAATGTATTACTGCGTGAGAAATGCAGAATTTCAGATTTTGTGAACTTAGTGTAAAATGATTCAAGGAGTAAAGTAGAGAGGTGCATGAAATCCATGGGTCTTATTTCATAATTGACAATCAAATTTATACATTTGGAATTTCGGTCGATAAATTAAAGTTGACTAAACTATCTGAATTTTGTAGAAACTATGAGTGCTATAAAGCAATCTGGTGGTGAATCGTATGGTGTTTCGTGGTGTCACAATTTTAATTTGTGTATTGATAAAAAAAAAGAGTTCGAAATGTATATTGATAGAAAAGAATGGACTTCGAAATATGTACTGATAAAAAAAAGAGTAGAATTCGAAATGGGTAATAGTAATTATAAAGTGATAATAAAGAAATATAATGTCGCTGCCACAACCAGACCTCGAATTTAACAATCTGAGAAAAGTCAATCTTGACGCTATTGAACAAATCTATCAGTATAACAGAACAGTTAATACTAAAATTTAATGTTTCAAACTTGATTTGGTGAACTTGGTGTAAAAAATATATCAAATAATTACTAGTTGCAAATTATTCCAAGAAATAAAATATCTTAATTATTCAAAATTATATATAACTACGATGGGAAGTTACTAAGTAACTCGCAAATGCCTGTTGTTAAAAAAAAAAAAAACGAAATACGTCAGTAATTTGAAAACTCTAATTTTTGAATCTACATTATTCACCTATTTCTCAACGTAATCCCCACCAACATTGATACATTTGTCCCATCGTGTAATCAGTGATGCAATAACCATGGCGTAAAAATCTCGAGTCTGATTTTTGGTCAATTATGTTACTTCTGTTTCCACCTCTTCGTCACTCGAGAATCTTCTTCCGTCAAGGTGTTTTTCAATGGACCAAACAGGTGAAAATCACTTGGAGCTAAGTCAGGACTATAGGGTGGATGTTCAAGAACTTCTCAACACAACTGGCTAATTTTCTATAGGGTTAACCGAGCCGTATGTGGTCTGGCATTGTCGTGAAGGAGAAGCACACCTCTAGTCAGTAGACCAGGACGTTTTATTCAAATTGCATCCCGTAGCATCTACAGAACTTCACAGTACGATACATAATTCAAACTGTCACTTCACAATATCACTACTTCTGGAACTTGGTTAACAACACTTCTTGATAATACCAAAACAAGGTCAACATATCCTTCCTCGCAGAAGGCGTAATCTTGAAATTTTTTTTGCGCATGGCTATGAGGGGTGTTTCCATTGCACTGAGCCACGTTTTAATTCGGGTTGGTAGTGGTGCACCCAAGATTCGTCTCCAGTAATAATCCTTTGGAGCATGCCTTCATCTTCATATGCGTAATGACAGAGATGCTGCAATGACAAACCAAATCGGTTCATTTTGTGTTCATCACTCAGATCTCTGGGTACCCAACGTTAGCAAACTTTCCGAAAATTCAGTTGCTCATGCATGTAGGCTAAGCCATGTGAACATCCGACTACACTTGCTACACTGTCTATCGTTACTCGTCTATCAACTCTGATAATCGCATTCACACTTTGCACAGTCACTTCTGTTGCAGTCTGAACAAGACTGCCAAGTCGGACTTTGTCAACAATTTCGGTGCGTCCCTGAGAAAGTACTTTTACCCAGTTATAGACCGCTTTACGTGATAAACACTTTTCACCATAAACTGTAATAATTTCCTTATGAATGTCCTCAACTGAATGTCCTTTAGCTCACAAAAATAGCACTGCACTTCTCTGTTCTTCTTTGATACACACTAACAGTTGGGTAGCCAATTTGTTATTGCTTTGAGCATGCGCACGTAACTCCCAGCGCCATTACATACAACTATTATAAAGTTGGATGATGGTGCTATCTAAGGATATATTTAAACACTACCTGATAACTGCCACTGATAAAATATTACAATTTGCGAGTTTACTTCTTCTGGTATATGACACGATCAAGCATGACACTCCATATTGTGAATAGTTTAATAATTAGCATGCAGTCAGTTATTATATGGTATTTTCTATGTACCATAAAAGATATAATACGACCATTTTATGCTTCCTAAAAGAGTCATCTGTGGTTTCAGTAGCGAAGTTTAGACAAAAAAAACGAGAGTCTTAATTTAAAAACGAGATAATCTTCAAGTATTGGTGGTCCATCACAGTTTTCAGTATCTGGTGTTAATTCTGGTCTTTCTCCTCCATATAGCTCACCAATGTACTCTGTCCACATGTCCACAATGTCTTCTTTTCCCATTAACATTTTACCTTCTTTTGGTTTCAGGCATCCTGTGGTATATTTTGTTTTCCTGCCTGTCAAGTTCACTAATTCGTTTGTGCATGTTTTTGTTGCGTTTATTATTAGAGTCCTCTATCTGTCTGCACTTTTCATTTAACCACATTTATTTTGCTTCTTTGCATTTGCGTCTTACTTCTTTATTTATCTTGCTATATTTTTCGTGGTTATTTTTACTCCTCCTCCTCTTGTCCATCAGTCCTAAGATGTCGTCTGTCATCCATTTATTTTTAGGGGCTTTTTATTTTGGTGGCATTATCTCTTTAACAGTTTGGTGGATAGAATCTCTTAACAATGCCCTCTGTTCATCTGTACTATTTATCTTTGCTATTGCATTATATCTATTTATTATAATAAATTTGTATTAATCTCGCAGTTCTTGGTCATTTTTAAGGAGTTCTGTATTCTGTTTGATGTTTCTTACTTTTCTGCATGCTTTCTTTATCTTTATTCTAATTTTTCCACAGAGTGGGTCATGGTCACTATTGCAGTAGGCTCCTGGCATGGTTTTTGTTGTCAGTAATGCATTGCGGAATCGTTTGTTAATTAATACTTAGTCTATCTGGTTAATAGTCTTTTTGTCTGGACTGCACCACATTGCCAGTTTTCGAGGATGTTGTTTAAACCAAGTGTTTCCTACAACCATGCTGTGTATTCTTGCCCATTCAATTAATTTATAACCTCTGTCATTCCTCTCCCCCCGTCCATAGCCACCAACGATGTCTGAAGTTCTTCATTTACCAACTTTGGCATTAAAATCTCCCATGACTATAGTAACTTCATGTGACCTTGTGTGTTTTAGTGCTGTCTCTATGTCATTATAAAATAGCTGTACATCTTCTTCAGAACTTTCAGATGTTGGAGCGTAAACTTATAATATTTATGTTTATTGGTCGTCCTTTCAGCTGGGCTAGCAGGACTCGGTCCGAGATGTTCAAATATTATACAATGTCCTTGCTGTTTGTTCGTCAAATACTATTCCTACTCCTCGTTCATGTTTCTCACTTCCTGAACATATTATTGTATATTTATAAGAGTTTATCTTCCCTGCACCTGTCCATCTAACTTAACTCATTCCTAATATGTTGACCTTCATCCTTTCCAGTCTGGAATAAAGTTCTAAGATCCCATGTTGCTATTTTAAACTTGTTAGTCTTGGATACCTAAGGAAAACATTAACATAAATTAACTATGCATGGACAAACATCATTTCAACATCTGAAAGCTCTGAAGAAGATGTACAGCTATTTTATAATGACATAGAAACAGCACTAAAACACACAAAGTCACATGAAGTTACCATAGTCATGGGAGATTTTAATGCCAAAGTTGGTAAAGGAAGAACTTCAGACATCGTTGGTGACTATGGACTGGGGGAGAGGAATGATAGAGGTTATAAATTAATTGAATGGACAAGAATACATAGCATGGTTTTAGAAAACACCTGGTTTAAACAACATCCTCGAAGACTGGCAACGTGGTGCAGTCCAGACAAAAAGACTTTTAACCAGATAGACTACATATTAATCAACAAACGATTCCGCAATGCATTACTGACAACAAAAGCCAAGCCAGGAGCTGACTGCATTAGTGACCATGATCCATTCTGTGGAAAAGTTAGAATAAAACTAAAGAAAGCAGGCAGAAAAGTGAGAAACATCAAACTGGATACAGAACTTTTTAAAAATGACCAAGAACTGCGAGAACAATACAAAGTTATTATAACAAATAGATACAATGCAATAGCAAAGATAAATAGTATAGATGAACAATGGGAAATGTTAAGAGATTCTATCCACCAAACTGTTAAGGAGATAATACCACCAAAAAAAAAGAAGCCCCTAAAAATAAATGGATGACAGACGACATCTTAGGACTGATGGACAAGAGGAGGAGGAGTAAAAATAACGAGAAAAAATATAATAAGATAAATAAAGAAATAAGACGCAAATGCCGAGAAGCAAAAGAAATGTGGTTAAATGAGCAGTGCAGACAGATAGAGGACTCTCATATTAAAGACAGCAAAAACATACACAAACGAATTAATGAACTTGACAGGCAGGAAAACAAAATATACCACAGGATGCCTGAAATCGAAAGAAGGTAAAATGTTAATGGGAAAAGAAGACATTGTGGACATGTGGATAGAGTATATCGGTGAGCTATATGGAGGAGAAAGACCAGAATTAACACCAGATACTGAAAACTGTGAGGGACCACCAATACTTGAAGATGAAATCATAGATGCCATCAAAGACATGAAGAAAGGAAAAGCGACTCGGCCTGATAATATAACAATAGAAGAAATAGAGGCACTAGAGGAGACAGGAATAAAAATAATAACCAAGTTACTGAATGACATTTACAACTGTGGTTATATTCCCAGTGACCTGATTAAATCCACGTTCATAGCACTACCAAAGAAACCAGGTACAAAGGAATGTGACTACCACCGGACTATCAGCCTCTCATGTCACATAACGAAGCTTCTTCTGAGAATAATTATGAGAAGAACAAGGAAAAAGATAAAAATAGAAATAGCAGATGAACAGTTTGGATTTGTTGAAGGAAAGGGAACACACAATGTCATTTATGCTTTACAAACACTAACAGAAAGAGCTTTAGAAGTACAGAAAGATCTCTACTTATGCTTCATTGATTACACCAAGGCATTCGAAAAGGTGAAACATAATGAAATTATTAAAATGCTTGAAGACATCAATATAGACGGCAAAGACCTGAGGATTGTAAAACATCTATACTGGCAGCAAGAAGCAGCAGTTCGAGTTGAAAATAGAATTGGAAAATATCAAGCTATAAAACAAGGGGTGCGGCAAGGATGTGTACTATCTCCAGACCTTTTTTCTCTGTATAGCGAGAATATTCTAAGAACAATCATCACAGAACCAGGCATAAAAATTGGAGGATACAATATTAACAACCTTCGGTATGCTGACGACACAGTACTGATAGCTGAGAACCAATAAGATCTGCAAAATCTCTTGGATAAAGTCGCCAAAGAAAGTGAACAGAAAGGCCTTACTTTGAACATCAAAAAGACAGAGACTATGGTTATATCTAAGAAACAGAATCCACCAGCATGCAGTATTAAATTAAACGTAACTATTCTAAAGCAGGTGCAGAAATTCAAATACCTTGTAGCAGCAATAACTTCAGATGGGAAATGCAAAACAGAAATTAGGAACAGAATAGGCCAAGCAAAGACTGCATTTCAGAGAATGAGAAACATATTAACCAACACATCCGTATCAATGAATGTTAGAAAACGAGTCCTAAAATGCTATATTGAACCTATCTTGTTATATGGAAGTGAATCATGGACAATAGGCAAGTCTGCACAAAAATCATTGGAAGCAGCAGAAATGTGGTTTATTAGAAGAATGTTGCGAATCCCCTGCACAGCAAAAATAACTAATGAAGAATGTATGAGAAGAGCTGGCGAGACAAAAAACATTGTCAAAAAGATAAGAGAGAGACAATGTACTTTCATAGGACATGCAATGAGAAGAGGGGGCATTGAAAATATTATAACAACAGGAAAAATAGAAGGAAGAAGATCAAGAGGAAGACCAAGAGAAATGATACTGGACAGTCTGACGGGATGGTGTGAGAGGAGATCACCAACTGAGCTGATGGCCTGCATGAAGGATCGGATACTCTGGAGAAGCATAATAGCCAACGCCAGTCGGCACGGCACATGATGATGATGATGGAGAAACAGAAAAAAATGGGCTTATATAAAGGGAGAAATCAAAACCAAGCCAGAAAGGAACAGTCTTGAAGCAAGGTGATATCTCGTCTCCAGTGCTGTTTAATCTGGTTATAAAATATTATGAGAACAACAAATAAAGAACAAATCACTAATGACAGAAATACAATATTAGAATACGAAATGATATTATATATATATATATATATATATATATATATATATATATATATGTATATATATATATCCCGTGAGGTGACTAAGGAGGGTTCAGCATAGGGCCAGCAACCCTGTCTGATAAAAAAAAACTATCAGACTGCTACAGAAACAGAAGCAAGGGAAAAACAAATGCAGGTGGAAGGAAAAATGCTTATCAGGAAACTGAACCCATGAAGGTTGTGGATGAAAGCCAGCCACTGGAAGTCCCCAGCTTGACTTCAGACCTCCTGGAACCTACACACAAGATGCAAATAGGCAACTGGAATGTAAGAACACTTAACCAGACTGGAAAACTAGCACAAACCATCAAGGAAATGCATATATACAAACTAGACATACTAGGTATACAAGAAGCAGGATGGACAGGACAAGGCAGAAGGAAATTAACAACACAGCACACAGAAGATACAATAATATGGTCAGGTAAAGAAGATCATCATGAAGGAGGAGTAGCATTGATTATAACAAAAGAAGCATCAAGAGCATTGCTGAAATGGACCCCTATAAATGAGAGATTATTATATCCACGCTTCAACTCAAGATTCACGAAGCTGTCTATTATAGTTTGTTATGCACCAACAGAAGCAGCTGAAGAGGAATTAAAAGAAGATTTTTACAACAGCCTCCAAGCCACAGTAGAAACAATACCCAAGCATGATATGCTACTCATCTTGGGCGACTTCATTGCAAAAATAGGTGAGGGAAATGAAGATAGAAGAATAATCATGGGAAAAGAAGGAATCGGAGAAATAAATGAAAATGGAGAAAAACTGTGCAGTTTCTGTGAAGAAAACATGATGGCCATCTGAGGGACAATTTTCCAACATAAAAACATCCATAAAGTGACTTGGAGATCCCCAGATAAAACCAAAGAAAACGAAATCGATCACATACTAATAAACAACAAGTGGAAACGGTCACTACAAGATGTGCGAGCAAGGAAAGGAGCACATGTAGAAAGTGATCACAACCTTCTGGTAGCAAAAATAAAACTAAAATTAAGGAAAGCCAAAATCGGAGAACACAGAAAGACACGTTTTGATACAGGAAAACTGAAAGACCAGCAAACAAGGAACGAATTCTCAATAGTACTTAAGAACCGCCTTACAAGATGAAGCAGAAATGTCCATACTAGAGATCAATAAAACGCTACAGGAAACAGCAAAAGAGGTGCTGGGATATCGGAAAAGGAGAAAAGAGGAATGGATAAGCAAGACCAAATGGGAAAAGATAGAGCATAGAAAAGAAATCAAGAACAAATTACTAAACACCAAATCACAAAGGTTAAAAGAACAAGTTTTAAGTAATTATGCACAAAAATATAAAGAAGTGAAGGAATCATGCCGTCAGAACAAACTTCAATACAATGACAACTTAGCAGAAGCAGCAGAGAAAGCAGCATAAGCAAATGACATGAAAACCATATACAAAATCACAAAGCAGATGACAGGTAACTTCAGCACAAGATGTGAGAGTGCAGTAAGGACACTAAAGGGACAACTGGTCAGTGGAGAAAGAGAAAAAACACAAGCAGTATAAACAATAGACATACCTGAACCAAAAACGGAACTAAACATCAATACAGGACCAATAACAATAAGTGAATTAAAGGAGGCAATAAAGAAGCTAAAATTAGACAGGGCACCAGGTGAAGATGAAGTGAAGAAACAGAAACACCAAAACAACTTTGCTGGATATTACAACAAATTTGGGATCTAGAAAAAGGTCCAGAGGAGTGGAAAACTGGCCTTATAGTAAAACTACCAAAGAAGGCTGACCTCAGAGATTGCGGGAACTAGAGAGGCATTACCCTCCTGCCACTCACCAGTAAAGTATTTTGCAGAATAATCAACAGAATTGTACCAGCACTTGAGGGAAAACTTCGAAAAGAGCAGGCAGAATTTAGGAAAGGAAGATCATGCATAGACCACATATATGTACTTAGACAAATATTAGAACAGGCAAATTAGTGGCATAGCACAACATATGCAATGTTTATAGATTTTGAGAAAGCCTTTGACAGTGTCAACAGAGATGCACTGTGGAAAATCCTAAGATGGCATGGCCTCCCCCATAAGATAATGAATGTAATCAAAGCCCTATACGAGGGTTTTCAGTGCAAAGTTATCTGTGGAGAACATACCCCCAGCAGCTTTAGGGTACAAACAGGAGTGAAGCAGGGATGTGTACTATCACCAACATTATTTATCTTGGCAGTGGACTGGTTAATGAAGGAGGCAACATCAGACAAACGCAGAGGATTACATTGGACCCTTGACACAGTGCTGGAGGACCTTGACTTTACGGACGACATTTGTCTACTATCAAGCAACCACAAAGATATACAATATAATATAAACAAGCTAACTCAGAATGCAAACAATATAGGACTAAAGATCACCGTAGGAAAGACAAAGTTAATGAAGCAAAATGTGAACAACAGAAATGTACTCAGAGTAGATAACAAGTTAGTGGAGGAAGTCAATGAATTTGTATACCTTGGCAGTAAAGTAGTAGAAAATGGAGACAGCACAGAGGACATCAACAGCAGACTTACTAGAGCACACCAGGCTTTTGCAGTACTGCAGACTATATAGAAATCTAAAAAACTAAGCATGAATACGAAAATCAGGATATTTAAGAGTAATGTTCTAAGTGTACTACTCTATGGAAGTTAATGCTGGAAAATCACCAAAACCATAGAAAACAAGTTGAATTCTTTCCAAACTAAATGTTTAAACGAATTTAAAAAATATTTTGGCCAAACACCTTAAGAAATAACATCTTGTTGGTAGAGAAGCACATGAAGCCACTGATAGCAATTATTCAGGAAAGACGCTGGCGATGGACACCACAGGGGAACAGAAGTAAGGGTAGACCAAAAGAGACATGGAGAAGAACAACAGAGGGGATGTTGAGCAATAGAAGGCTCATCTGGGCAAGAGCAGTAAAAAAAAAAAAGCAAAGGACAGGCATTTGTGGAAAACCCTTGTGGAAGCCCCGTGTACCCTGGGCACTTAAGGTTCATATATATTATATATATATATATAATATATATATATATATATATATATATATATATATATATATATACATATATTATGTTATATTGCTGCAGAAACTTTGGAAGAAACCACAGATGGTTATCTGCTAGAACAATTTTAAAAAGTGAGGCTAAAGATGCTTTATGGGGAAACTTAATATATGACAATAGCAAGGCCAAAAAAATGAAGAACAAGGCAATCAGATCCAAATAGAAGGTATAAGGATTGAAAGAACAGATTCATATACATACCTGTGGGCATTATTCTGTAGCTTCAACATTGGGAGAGATGAAATTAGAGCTAGAAGGAAACAACACTTGTTTTGTCCTTAGACACCTTTTGCAATAAAAGAATCATGTCATGCAACACGAACATAAATATATACAAGACACAGATTAAACCAATTGTCTTACATGTATCAGAATCATGGAGCACTATAAAAAAGGATGAAACACAGCTATAGATTTTGGAAAACAGAATCTTGAAAATTTTTGGATCAACTAAAGATTCAATATCACAAGAATGCAAACGCTGTTCCAATCTCCACTTATAACTATCGTTATGGAAAACAACAGACTGAGATGGCTGGGACACTTGGAGAGGACGGACGAGAATAGACAGACAAAAAAGGCTTATATCCATGTGATTAAAGGAGACAGACAAAGAAGCAGAGGTAGACCGAGACAACGTTGGCGTGACAACCTGGAGGAAGACCTTCGAGCCCTGGGAGTGTACAGTTTGAAGAAGAAGAAGAAAAGAGAAGAATGGAGACAAGTCGTGTCTGCATCAATGAGTCGCAGTGACATGGAAAGCTGAATGAATGAATTAAGCTTCATTAGCAGTACAGAGGTCTGATGATGATTATTTTCTGTAACAATTACATTATTCTACCTGTATATTAATTACTTTCATTCTATTATTTAATGTGTTTTATATGAGGATTTAATGTGGTTTATATGAGGATTTAATGTGTTTTATACACAGTCAAACCCACTTAATGTCACATAAGTGGGAGCATCAAATTATGGTGACATTAAGCGAAGTTAATATTAAGCGGGGTGCATTACAGGGATTTAATTGTCATATTTGTTTCATTAAACATGTAACAAGCAGCTGAAGCTATCCTTATCGGACACAAAATGTATTAATTACAATCTCAGTCATTAAATTACAGTAATAAGTAACGCTAGAATCAAACAGCATCTCACTTTCAGCAGAAGCAGTAAAAAATGAGGGATTTTGCTTTCTATAATGATAACTTTTCTATTAATCAAAAAGTCACGTAAGCTCGTAACATCATTAAAAATGTCCTGCGTCAGTTATACAGAAAATGAACAAGCGCAGTTTCTAAAGCTCTCACAGACTGATCGTAAGAAATAGGTTTGATGGGCGTCTGGTCCCTGTCAGACTCACTGACATCATCAGTTCTATCCTCAGCCTGGCTGTCTGCCTTACTTTTACTGCAGCTAACCATGCTCTCTTCCACTGAATGCATTTCAGTCCCCAGCAAACCGTCGTCAGTTGAAATGAAATGATCAAACGTAGCACACCCATCAGAAATTGCCACCCACTCTTCTTCTGTGATCAAGTCCATGAGACTACTTGTACATTGAAAACATAATGAGAAATATAGAGAACCTGTCAGGAATATCAGTTTGTGGATACAACCTTAACAATTTAAGATATGCAGTTCTGATTGCTTAAAGTGAAGGGGAGCTACAGGCTCTTCTGGACATCGTGGTTCGTGAAAGTAAAAGTAAAGGTCTTAGCCTGAACAAAAAGAACACTGAAGAGATGGTCATCTCAAAGAAAAGAATACTGCCAAAATGTACCATTAACTTCGATGGCACAAATCTAAAACACGTTGATAGAGTAAAGTAATTAGGAACGATTATAACAACTGATGGGAAATGTCATAATGAAATAAAAAGCAGACGTGCTCAGGCCAAGTCAGCGTTCCAGACAATGAGACACATCTTGTGCAACAGATCCATATCAATGAAACAAGATTCCGATTACTTAAATGTTACATCGAGCCAATTTTGTTTTATGGATGTGAAGCATGGTCTTTTAATAAGAGAATACAACCAGAAGTGGAAGCCATGGAAATGTGGTTTATAAGAAGCATGTTGAAGGTACCATGGACAGCCAAGAAAACAAATGAAGAAGTCTTAAGAGAGGCTGGAGTTATAAAGCAAATTATAGCAAAGATCAGAAGCGGAGAAGCGAGATTTATAGGACATTTCCTGAGAAGAGGAAAATGGAACACACTGTAGCAACTGGAAAAACTGAGGGAAGAAGAGACAGAGGAAGACAGAGAGAGAAGTTACTGGATGGGCTAGGAAGAAAATCACCGGCTGATCTCATAATCAACTCAAAATCCAAGGAATTGTGGAGAGAAATTATTGCCTACGCCACGCGGGATGGCACTTAGATTAAGATTAGATTAAATATACTTCGCAAATATATCGAAATAAAATATTCACTGTTTATTAAATATCGCTGTAGGGAATATGCACTTGAAACATAACATGGTTTTTACTTATCTGGGTGAAAGAATTTAAAAGACATGAATTTTTTGTGTGTGCATTTCATCTGCAATTCTAAATGGGGATCATAAAACAAAATACCGGCCCTTTAAAAGGTAAACGCACGTAAGATCAGACTTTATTTCTGCACACCAATCTACAGAGCAGCCATGACGGTGAGAGGTTTTGCCATTCTTCTGATGTCGTGTGCCTTGTTTGGACATGGCCAGTCTACAGGTAAGATACATTATATATCAATACTCAATGTTATTTTTACAAGAAAATGAAAATTTAAAAAAAATTCGCCAACTAAAAAGGACAAGGTAAACGAAAATCATTAAATAACTGAAAAACGTTTTCTTGCGTTTATCTTTTGTTAAACATAATCATCACAAGTTATATGAGTGCAGAATATGCAGCTTTAGATATTAGCCTGTGCTGTGTTAGAGCAGTTCGTAGTTATAAGTAAGGGTAAAGATAAAGGTAATTCTCTCATGCCTTTGAGGCACATAGAGATATAGTGTTAGTGCCCATATTTTCCTTGACCTGTCAGCACACTAGAGGGTGATATGATCAGTATCACGCCTGGCTGCCTTTCCTTCCCCAACTCCAGAAAAAAGTCGCGTATCCATTTCCACAGCTGGGTGACGGGTGCCTCCGGCTGGATTCGAATCCCCGACCATCGCCATGAGAGACCAGTGCACTAACCACTTCGCCACTCAGACAACATGGTGTGAAATTTTGTCTCTATTGTTTTTACTAAAATTATTCCACTTATAGAACTACATGAGTTCTGTGTGTGAGACATGGCTGTTCAAAGCACCTTTAATTAAGTGACGATGTGAATTTGGTCACGTGAGTGAGCTGTTATTGAACTTGGTGGCAAGACGAGAGTCTTAACGGGACTTCTGGAGAGAGAACAAGTGTGGGAAAGCTAGAGGATAGACGTATGGAAGTTTCCGAGGTGTTTGTTTGTCTACATGAGAAAGTGATTAAACATGGATCGTTTTTTGTGAGATCTTGACTTAAGCTTAGTGAAGTTTCTTTTGTTTGGATGTCACTCCTTACAGTATGAGTCAGCACACATATACCACCAGGGAAACAAAGTCGTATTTGACACACCTAAAGACGTTAGTGAGAAACTAAACATGGAATGTAAATTAATATTTTCTACCCTTCGCTCTCTGCCTCTCTTCCCACAAATCTTTCATATTATTATGCTGTGCAATGTACTCTTAACATGGTTGTCATAAAACACATCTACATAGCCTCCAATAATGTCTATATTTCTCGGAAGAAGCTAGTGTGTTTGCTCATTTCTACATGTGTTTCAGTATAGTTTTCAAGGGAACAACAGACAATGAAAAAATTACAAATTTTGTATGCTCGCATTATATTAAAATCAAATAAACTCATCTATTTCATATTCCAGCACTTCGAAAGTCACATGCAGTCTTCCAACTGCCCTAAACAGTGCTTAAGACATTTGGACGTAGTTCAGAACGAAAAATATGTTACTTATTTTGTTCAGTCAAGTTCATCCTTATTATTAATTCAGCTCTAGGGCCTTTTAGGTGCATCTATCTATCTATCTATCTATCTATCTATCTATCTATCTATCTATCTATCTATCTATCTATCTATCTATCTATCTATCTATCTATCTATCTATATATCTATCTTCTGTCTGTCTGTCTCTGTCTGTCTGCCTGCCTGTCTGTCTGTCTGTCTGTCTCTCTGTCTGACTGTCTGTCTGTCTGTCGGTTTATCTGTCGCGTTCTAGGAAAACTGGTTATACTAAATCTGCAGCCCCGTAGCACTGATAGAATCCGCCGTCTTCTCCAGGCTTTCAGCTCCTCTCTCTCGGGCCAGATCTGTGCTCGGAGGTTTGAGTGTGAGCCCCACAGCTTTTCTTTCAGCTCCTCTCTCTCTCTCGGGCCAGATCTGTGCTCGGAGGTTTGAGTGTGAGCCCCACAGCTTTTCTTTCAGCTCCTCTCTCTCTCTCTCTCTCGGGCCAGATCTCTGCTCGGAGGTTTGAGTAGGTTAGACAGGTTTGCAGAATGTGTTCTGGTCTTTGGATCCCAAAGCTACAGGGACACTCATTTTTGTGTGATATTTTGAGACGACTGATGTGGCTTAGAAGTCCGCGGTGTTCCGTTCTTAGTCGACAGATTGCGGTTTGCTGGCATCTTTTTTTTTTCAGTCTATTTTCACTTTTCTTTTCCAGTTGGTGTTTAGTTTGTTGTGGATGATAGTTTTGGATTCTTGATATGTTAGTAGGTGGTTATTATGTTCTATTTTGCTACCTGCCTTAGAGACAGCATCAGATTTTTCATTTCCATTTATTCCACAGAGTGAAAGAAGCCACTGTACGGCTATAGTTGAGTTTTGGAGCGTGTTTACTTGTGATATAATTTTCTCTGTGTGAGAGTCATTGTTGTCTGAATTGTTTCTAACAAAATTTCAAAACTCCACGTTAACTTAGGTTGCATTTCATATGAAATTGTGTACTTGGATTTTAAAATAAAAACACCAGTTGCTTATCAGATAAACGCACGTAAGATCCGGCTTTATATTCCTGCACACCAATCTACAGAGTAGCCGTGATGTTGAGAAGCTGTGCGTTACTTCTAATATCGTATGCC
>CM019714.1:640728-673738 GCA_009760885.1 Achatina immaculata
GACGTTTCCAATACTTGCATACACCCGACAAATATTGGGCTAAAGGTTGGCCTAAATGTATAAACTAGGAAAAAGGAAGGAACAGCTTTATTAATTAACGAGCACACAGAGCCATGCAAGTAATCCTAAGAGCAGCAGAAGGAGCAGCAGAAGGCCCAAGATACAGAAATGGATGTCAAATGCCACCACTAAAAGCATTCATGGATGACACAACAGTAATAGCAACCAGTGAAGCACAGGCACGAAAGATGTTGGAGCGTTTGGACAACCTTAACAAATGGTGCCGCATGAGCTTCAAGCCAAAGAAGTCAAGAAGTCTGTCACTCATGAAAGGGAAAGTGATAGAAAGATCGTACACAGTGGCAAATCAAATAATCCCAACTGTAGGGGAAGAGCCAGTGAAGAGCCTTGGCAGAGTATATGATGCATCCATGAAGGACTCAAGCGCTGTGAAGCAGGTTATAGAAATGGCGCAGAATGGACTGAGCATCATAGACAAAAGCAGGCTACTGGGTAAGTTCAAAATATGGTGCCTCCAGTTCATGCTGATTCCAAAACTGATGTGGCCACTACTCATTTACGAAGTAAGTACCAGCACAGTAGAGGCAGTCGAAAGAAAGATAAATAAAGCCATAAGAAAGTGGTTGGGCGTACCACCAGGATTAACTGATGTAGCGCTGTACTGCAAGAAGAGCAAACTGCAGCTGCCTTTCAAATCTGTGGTTGAAGAATACAAGGTAGGAAAAACAAGACTTGCAATGATGCTACAAGAATCTACAGATCCGGTGGTACGAGAAGTGCAGCCAACACTTAGAACTGGACGAAAATGGAAAGTAGGTGAGGAAGTGACCACAGCCAGGGAAACGCAGGAGCTGAAAGAAGTAATAGGGTACACCCAGACCAACAGAAGGGGATTTGGTCATGGTGAAATCAAGTGGTGGTCAAAGGCCTCCTGCAAGGAAAGAAGGGATATGATCATCAGCGAGGTAAGGAATTCAGAGGATGACAAGCGGGTCCAGAAGGCAGTCCAACAATCACAACAAGGGCAATGGACAACATGGGAGGAAGTCCTGCAGAGATCACTAACATGGAATGACATCTGGAAAATGGCACCCTTGAGGCTCAGCTTCATCATTAGAGCTACTTATGACCTTCTGCCTACAGGCTCCAACCTATACAAATGGGGTGTATCAGAAGATACAAAGTGCCCTCTCTGCAACGAAAGGCAAACATTGGAACATGTGCTGTCAGCATGTAGAGTGTCTTTAGGGCAAGGACGGTACACCTGGCGGCACAACAGAGTGTTGCAGGAACTAGTAGCCATTGTAGACAGGGCAAACGATAAAGCAAATAACAGCAAAAGAGTTGAGGTCCCACCTAAATACTTCATAGGTGCTGGTACGACATCAAATATTGAAATCAGGGACATTCCCTTACCATCACTGCTAGATGGTACAAATGATTGGGAAGTGACAGCGGACCTTCCAGAAAGACGAGAATACCCGACTGCCATCAAGAACACAGGAATGCGACCGGACATTGTAGTGTACTCCACAGAAAAACAGGAATTAATAATGATCGAGCTTACGGTCCCATACGAAACTAGAATAGAGGAACAGCATTTATTCAAATTGGAGAAGTACAATGATCTGGTCAAGCAACTGAGGCAGGGGGCAGGCATCAGGGCAAAAGTGATAGCTGTAGAAGTGGGAGCAAGAGGATTCGTAGCAACATCAGTATATGACCTATGTAAGCAACTGGGCATAAAGGGACAAGCAAGAGCAAGGGCATTGGGAAGCCTTTCAGAAACAGCAGAAAAGGCCTCATGCTGGCTGTGGAGTATGCGAAACAAGCATTGGGAGCATAAGTAATTTCATTTGCCACAACCAATACCAGTCCTCCATAGCTAAATCGCTAAAGACGCGTGGCAACTGGAAGATCATGGGTTCGATCCCGGGACCGAAAAAAAAGCAACAACTTACAAGACCTCTGGGAGTCATGACCCAGAGGGGCCCACCCCCCTTAGAGTGTCAAGAGTTTAAAGGGCCGAAACACTTTTCTGAGGGGGGGGGTACTTCCTCTGATGATCTGAAGGAGTTGTGTTGTTGCTCCGCTCTCTACGGTAGAGAGTTTCCTGCATATATATATATATATATATATATATATATATATATGTATTTGGTCCAAGTGAGATATTGAACAATTTAAATTGTGAGTCTTTTGCATCCACTGTGTGGAGTAGAAGAAATGCATTGCTTGCATGTTCCTTAACTTAAAATTGTATTTTGATTGCTGACATGGACATCGATTGACGTCCATATACACCTTCTAGTGGATGAAGATCTTGACAGAAGCGCATACCATAAGTGAGTAGAAAGGAGGATAGGTTGGAGTAGATAAGGATGGCTATAGTCAGATTTTAAAATTATTTTAATTATTTTCAAATCTTGAGATGACAAGCAGTTATATGACAGTATGACTAAGGCACAGGGAAATATGTTGAAATAAAAGGAGATACAGAGTAATGCACAGAACATTAGTCGGGGAAGGGAGAGTTATACATGGCGCAGCAACTAGTCTGACAGTGAAAGAGAACATGGCAAGTGAGGACACAGAGCAACGCTTAGATCTGGGGACACTTAGAGACAAAAACATGAGGGTGACAGGGTGGAACCATGACTGCGAGACAAGAAGCTCGAGACTAAGTACAAACTAAAAGAAGAATAGCGAGACCAAAGGACAGAGTAAAAGGACAAGAAAGAACATAACGGGGCGAAGAAGAATCGACGACAAATTGGTTTATGTCATTTAAATAAAAGAGATGAAAGATTGTTTGGAGACTGCAACCATGATCAGTTGGAAAATAAGCATTGATACGTTGAGTCTTGAACTTTATGGAGTCTTGTTGTTTACCACGTCTTCAAAAAACACTACGGGATTCTGCGATGAAGATAAAAACGTCTGTCGAGCATTCAGTGAGTACTTGTTTCTTAAGTGTTACGGGAACGTGTTAAATTGTTACAGAAACTGCGGTGGTGTAGTGGTTAGTGCACTCTCCAGCCTGCCTTCAGAAACGTGGGTCGATTTCGTACTTGGGGGGACCCATATAGGACCAACGGACAGCAGACTCAACCTGTCTTTAAAAAAATGAGTAACTGGGGCTTCAGTGGAAAGACAGACAGTACACCTATCTTAAAATCTGAAGTGGCCTAGAAATGTAATGGCTCAACACTTCACAACCCCTACGACGTGCAAACGTCACATGGTAAAACTTTACATGTAACCTGTGGTACGAGACTGTCAAATGTTTTGCTGTCACGGATATACGAATAGTTAGTAAGAATGGCAGATACGTGGTTGTTTAGATAGACAGACAACCTATCAGACAGACTGACAGGCACCCATGTCTGACATTCGTTCAGTCTTTTCTCTTTCAACATTCGACTCTCGCCGACATTCAGTAAGACAGACATATTTTGACAAAAGATATAGACATATTAAATATAGAGACTAACAGACGTTTAGAGGACAATTGGTTGATAGGCACAGATACAGACAAAGAAATGGATGGATGGATGGATGGATGGATGCATGCATGGATTGACACAGAAAGACAGACAAACAGACTTACAGACATATAGACAAAGAGACATAAAGACAGATAGATAGATAGATAGATAGATAGATAGATAGATAGATAGATAGATAGATAGATAGATAGATAGATAGATAGATAGATAGATAGATAGATAGATAGATAGATAGATAGATGCACTTACTTGTCCTAGTTCTGACACAACAGTAGGAAGTAACTTGACTTGTATAAAATCATTGCCAGAGTTTTCATTCTGGACCTGGTCCAAGTTGTCTTAAGCTCTGTTATAAGCTGTTTGAAGACTGCATGTCTCATTCGAAGTGCCTTAATTTGAAACAGATAATGTTACTCTGACTTTAATATGTTGCAAAAATACAACATTTGAAGGTTTTTTTGTTGGTATTTTGTTTTTGTTGGCAAAGTAATTTGAAATACACTTAACAATCAATAGGCACTTGCTTCTTACGAGAAAAGCAAACTCTGGAGTGTATGTAGATATGTAGCTGTTTATTGATCTATATCATAAACCTGTATTCTTAATTTACTTGCTTGCTAAATTTCATGTGCCCATATGACGGGCTCCACGTTTTATTATAATACCTTTGATGATGGTGATGGAGTTTTGAATGGTACTCATCTTGTTGTCTGCTTACTATACTTCTCCCAAGAATGTTACCCAGGCTCGCACTTCCTCCCAGTGGAAAATAGCAGCACAGAAAAGACCGTTAAAGTTATAATGAGTTTTAACGGTACACTGGATGACAATGAGACGATGTGATAATATGACATTGGCACGAACCATTCCAAGGCAACCAGCTAGACAAGTTCCAGGCGTCTAGTAATGTCCTTTGACTTCAACGCCAACGGGATTTCCCGCAACGAGGGGAAGTCACTAAGTAACTCGCAAATGGAAATATGTTATTAGTGGCAGTTATCAGGTAGTATATACATATATCATTAGATAGTACTATCATCCAATATTATAAAAGTTGTATGTAGTGGGCGCTGGGAGTTACGTGCGCATGCGTAAAGCAATAACAAAATGGCTACCCAACTTTAGTGTGTACCAAAGAAGAACAGAGAAATGTAGTGCGATTTTTGTGGGCTAAAGGACATTCTGTTGAGGACATTCATAAGGAAATGATTACAGTTTATGCTGAAAAGTGTTTATTACGTAAAGCGATCCATAACTGAGTAAAAGACTTTTCTCAGGGACGCACAGAAATTGTTGACAAAGTCCGACTTGGCCGTCCTATTCAGATTTACGACTGTGCAAAGTATGAATGAGATTATCAGAGATGATAGACCAGCAACGATAAACAGTGTAGCAAGTGCACTCGGATGTTCACAGAATAATGCATGAGCAATTGAATTTTCGGAAAGTTTGCTCACGTTGGGTACCCAGAGATCTGAATGACGAACACAAAATGAACCGAATTGGTTTGTCATTGCAGCATCTCTGTCATTACCCATAAGAAGGTGAAGACATGCTCCAAAGGATTATTACTAGAGACGAATCTTGGGTGCACCACTACCAACCCGAATTAAAACGTGCCTCAATGCAGTGGAAACACCCGTCATCGCCATACGCAAAAAAAATTCAAGATTACGCCTTCTGCGGGGAAGGTTATGCTGACAGTGTACTGGGATTATCAAGGAGTGTTGTTAACCAAGTTCCAGAAGTATGGTGACAGAATTCTGTATCGTACTGTGAAGTTCTGTCGATGCTACGGGATCCAATTCGAAGAAAACGTCCTGGTCTGCTGACTAGAGGTGTGCTTCTCCTTCATGACAATGCCAGACCACATACGGCTCAGTTAACCCAAGAGAAAATAAACCAGTTGGGTTGGGAAGCTCTTGAACATCCACCCTATAGTCCTGACTTAGCTTCAAGTGATATTCACCTGTTTGGTCCATTGAAAAACCACCTTGGCGAGAGAAGATTCTCGAGTGACGAAGAGGTCGAAACAGAAGTAAAAAAAAACTGGTTCAGAAATCGGACTCCAGATTTTTAGGCCATGGGTATTGCATCACTGATTTACACGATGGGACAGATGTATCAATGTTGGTGGCGATTACGTTGAGAAATAGGGGAATAATGTAGGATCAAAAATTAAAATTTTTCAAATTACTGTCGCATTAAGCTTTTTTTTTTGTATCAGGCATTTGCGAGTTACTTAGTGACTTCCTCTTATATATTCTATTCTAATGAGCAATTAAAAACTAGTGTAGCCTAACTAGCTACAGCGTCCTAACCGAAATACACGTTTCAACTCTCTCTAGATGCTAAGTCATAACCACCAGTTTACTTTCATCTTGCCCTTCCTTGTCCTTTTATTGTCTGCTCTCTTTCCTTTTTTCTGTTTGTTAAGAGCAGCACTGTGCCTTCTACTCTAGCCGATCGACAACGAAAGGACAACATAGTTATAGGTTCTAAATTATCCGCTGTTATAAGCATCTTCTTGCCGCAGTGGAATCAAATGACCGGGGACACGTGGGACTAGCCGGCGGACAAGAACAAAATGTTACAGCAGAAATTAAGGTTCAAAGTGTACTCTTATCTCTGCCTGAGGGCTAGATCATAACTTGGCAAGTAAAACTAGTAAATACTGTAACTTGATGTTGAGTAATCTTTGACATATGATAATATATACTGCATATAATCTAAGAAATTAAGACAGTCAGTGCTTATTAAATATCACTGTAGGAGATATGTAGTTGAAATTTAACATACTGTCAACTAATACGAGGGAGAGAATTTCAAAAACTTTAAATTTTGTGCATGTCATTTGCAATTTTGAGCTGGGATATTAATATAAAAACACCAGCTGCTTAACAGGTGAAGGCACCTACGATCCTATCTTATATTCCTGCACACCAATCTACAGAGTAGCCATGATGTTGAGAAGTTTTGCTTTACTTCTAATGTCGTGTGCCTTGTTTGGACATGGTAAGACAAAATATACATCAATAGTCAATGTTATCATCACAAGTAATACGACTGCAGAATATACAGCATTAGATATTAGTCCATGCTGTGTTCTCTGTAACTTGAACTTAGATTGTGTGCAACTTTGTCTCTATTATTATCAATAAATCATTCCAGTTTTATCAGTGCATGAGTTCTATCTGTGACGTGGTTGTTCATAAGATACTATAACTCATATTTAAGTAAGTGACGATGTGAAAGCTGGTCACTTGGTCTTATTGTTTTTAAAATTATATTCAGTTGCCTAGGAAGAAATAACACGTTTTGTAGAAATATTGATTATAGTTGTTGACTTTCAATGTTTTTTTTCTGTTTTTCTTTCTCTTTCTGTTTGTAAAACTGTACTATACTATCACAGAATAATTAGTGTATAGGTATACAAATATACACAAAGCACTGCAGAAAAAATGTGTAACTTAATATCTAAATGTATAACATATTATTTGTGCTTCTATCGACATAAAGCCGCTTGCGGTTCTGTGCTGTTCCAGAAGCTGGGATAAGTCATTTGCAATTTTTCATTAACGTTTTCAGCTGTTATTGTTCCTTGAACATCAAATTCATCTGAATCTTTACTTTGATTCTTTGATTCTTCGCCCTGTGTGATTTTACTTGATAAAAGTTCTCACCGAAACGTCGCAACTGTGTAATCGTTAAATAATAAAGCTGTTCCTACTTTTTTCCTAGTGTATACATTTTGTTGATGCTGCCATCGTTCTCACATTCCAGAATCCAACCCTTGTCACATGTTTGGGGCCGACGAATGAGCTCTTCGGAGTTGGCATCCCTGATGCTCGGTTGGTTTCTCTGCGAGTTTCCATAACGATATCTTTTTTTTTTCCCATCTGGAGTTGCCTCTAGATAGGTCCCAGGATAAGGTTGTTAGCCTTATGCCCAACTCCCGGTACATGATATGTAACAAATCAAGCGGAATTCCGCTGATTTCTGCATGCCGGCGAGAGCGTTTTAAAAACGACCGCCATCTTGCACGTCACGCCGGAAGTCCGAGTAAAATACTCGGCATCAAGTGGAATGAATTCAAGAACAATGCAGAGATAAGACAGATGACTGAACAACAACCAGCCTCATGGGTGATCAGGAAAAGGAGATGGACATATGTTGGTCACTTGATGAGAAGAAATGACCAGAGAATCCCAAAACAAGCTATCAAGTGGAACACAACAGGCCGAAGAAAAAGGGGCAGACCGCGTGAAACTCTGAAGAGGACATTATTAAGAGAGGCCAAGTTAACAGGCATAAAACCCTTTGATGAGGTTGAAAGACTCGCCGAAGACAGGAAAAATTGGCGAACTACTCTACGAGCCCTATGTGACGTTTAACGGCACGGGAAGGATATAAGATATAAATATAAGATACATTTTGTACTACACTGTCTTCCGCCTGATACAGCTGTATCATACACTTTTCATTGGTTTGTGTCATGCGTCTTATCTTAACTCTACAAGGTACCCTTAATATGTTTTCAGTAAAGCACACCTACATAGACTCCAGAGTTTTTTTTCTCGTAAGAAGCTAGTCTGTCTTCTGAATGTTACATGTGTTTCAGATTACTTTCCACAGAAAAATCAAAATAACAAAAATAAACATTCAAATGCTTTATTTTGGCATTATATTAAAGTCACAGTAACATCATCTGTTTCAAATTAAGGCACTTCGAATGAGACCTGCAGTCTTCTAACAGCTTTTAACGGTGCTTTCGACAACTTGGACCAGGTCCAGAATGAAAACTCTGGCAATGATTTTGTCCAAGTTCAGTTAATTCCTGCTGTTGTGTCAGAACTAGGACCAGTAAGTGCATCCATCCATCCATCCATCCATCCATCCATCCATCCATCCATCCATCCATCCATCCATCTATCCATCCATCCATCTATCCATCTATCCATCTATCTATCTATCTATCTATCTATCTATCTATCTATCTATCTATCTATCTATCTATCTATCTATCTATCTATCTATCTATCCATACATCATCCATCCATCCATCCATCCATCCATCTATCTATCTATCTATCTATCTATCTATCTATCTATCTATCTATCTATCTATCTATCTATCTATCTATCTATCTATGTGTCTTTTTGTCTGTCTGTGTCTGCCTATCCATCCATCCATCCATCTATCCATCCATCCATCCATCCATCCATCCATCCATCCATCCATCCATCCATCCATCCATTTCTTTGTCTGTATCTGTGCCTATCAACCAATTGTCCTCTAAACGTCTGTTAGTCTCTATATTTAATATGTCTATATCTTTTGTCAAAATATATGACGGTTTGTGAATGTTGCCTAGAATCGATTTTGAAAAAGAAAAGACTGAACGTATGTCAGACATGCGTGTCTGTCTGCCTGCCAGTCTGTCTCATAGTTTGTCTATCTAACCACCCAGTATCTGCCTGTCTGACTACCTACTCATATATCTGTGACAGCAAAACATTTGACAGTATCGTAGCACAGGTTACATGTAAAGTTTTGTCCTGTGGCATATCCATGCTTTATGAGTGTGAAGTGTTAGTGGCATCAAATGTATAGCCCACTAAAGTTTTTAAAGTAGGTATACCAGCACTTGTTCGTACTGCCTGTCTCTCCACTCAAGCCTCAGCTAACAATTTCATGAAGACAGGTTGAGTTTGCTGCCCGTTTGTCCTTTAAATGTCCTCCCAAGTACAAAAGTTTCCTCTGTTCGGCTGGAGAGTGCACTAACCACTGCACCACCGTAGCTACTGTCACAATTTAACTTGTTTGTGTAACACTTAAGAAAACAATAAATGACTGCATATTCGAAAGACTTTTTTTCGTTGCAGAATCCCGCAGTGTTATTTGAACAGGTGCTAAACAACAAGACTCAGCGCCTGGAGGTGGTTGTTGTAACTGAAGGAAGCTCCAGACATACAAAACTGGCTTTCTACAACTTGACCAGTGCAAGTTTTTACGAGTAAGTATTTAAGAATTCGCTTTAGTTCTCACCCTCTCACCCCTCTGTTCAGACTATCATGGGTCAACTTTGTTCTGATGATGAGAGTGGAATGAAAAATGTGTCTCCAGACCTTGCCGAAGTGTTAGATACTGTAACGAAAAGTGATACTATTCTCATGAATTTCCGGAATATATTTGGGAAAAAATGTAATGAAGAACTGCAGGCAACATGAACACTCCAATCTCCGGTGTCAAATTCAGCGAAAGTTTTATTCGCATTTTCCCGGGAGTACTGTTTTTTTTGCGATCTCCAGCTGCCAGTGAATTTTTAATCAGCTCAACAAATTACAAAGGGACTTGCGACCCAGACCCAGAGACCAGTGGAATCTTATTTGCTTCTGCTGGACTCGAACCAACAACTTTCTGCAATGCAGAAAACCTCTAGCCCCAAAATAACTTATCAAACTGAGATAAATCAATAACTAAATGATGAAGTGACGGGAAAATGAAATCGAACAGAGTTATTGAGCATCGATGTAATAAAGCTAAACAGAGATGTATGGTTCGGTTTTAGAAAAAAAAACTAAATAAGAAAGAAGATAGATGGAGTGAATAAAGGTGGCATGAACTGAAGCAGTTTGACCGCAGTCGACGTTACATTTATCTCTCACCGTAGAACCTAAAGGTAGACACGGACGGACATACCATTCGACCTCAAGAATAATTATCACAATAGACTGTCAAGAATTCTTTTATTGTCCACGTTTTTCGCTTCAGAAAACCTCATGGAAGTATCACTGTTGACGATGTTTCCAATTTACTGCTTGAAGATCTGCAGAAATTTGACGATTGTGGAGCGCGCGTCCAAACCATTGGTGACTGTCTCTTCATTGCAGTGTGGCAAAACTGCTTCGACTCTCGCAATGGAGTAAGCATCCAGTTATAAATGTCTAAAAATCTGTTCTTGTAGCTACTGTATCACTGTCTCTTAGTTAACCCTGAGTAATCAACACTCGCATGGTTAGTCTGTCTTGTACGCTCTTGTGAATCAATGCTCAAAGCAGTATTTAGGAACACAACTAAATAAAGTGGCACATTTCTAATAGAAATCAGAATTTTTCACTAAATTCATTCCAGTTTCCTTCCACCAAGATTTCTCAAGAATTTTTTTTTCTGAGCTGCAATGGGGGTTAATTCAGCTGTAAAAGCGTTACCTTTACAAGATGCCGCTGAAAAAGATGGATAGAAGAAATATGTTTTAAACTGATTGACATTTAAAGATCTTCACTATGGTAAAACAGGTATTTGAATAGAACGCTTGATTTTTTATAACAATAATTTCAGCTATTTTATCATCAAAGTAAGCTTTTCCGAGACCTCAACACAAACTTACAAAAACGACTTTAATACAATATAAAATAAATAGAACAGAGGTAGATATTTTGTATTTACCATTATAATAGAAATTAACAGCGGTATCATATGATAATGATTTCTCTTGTTACATATTGAAAACCTGATAGACCTACCGTCCCGGGCTCTTGGCCCTACGTGACCTACATTACGAATATGATCTGCACCGGCACTTATTCCACGCAGCTATCGCTGCTAAGACATACCTCTATACTACTGCGTTTCTGCATCACAAGATCAGTCTACATGGAAGTTGATAGGGAATAAAATATACTTTGCCTTGGAACACCTGTTAACATTCAAAATCCTGTCTCAAAACACCAAACTAACAATCTACATAACTATAATAAGACAAGACGTCATGTATGGATCAGAAACATGGAGTACGACAAAGGAAGAACAACAAATGCAGATCTTTGAGAACAAGATCCTAAGAAGAATCTTTGGCCCCATAGATCCTAAGAAGAATCTTTGGGGCCATAGAAGATACTAACAGTGGAGAATGGAGAGCTAGAAAAAACACTGAGCTGAACAGCTTATCTAAATCCCAACGAATTCTAAACGTCTTGAAACTGAACAGACTATGCTGGCTGGGGCATGTGGAAAGAATGGAACAGAACAGACAAACGAAAATGATATATGCACAAGAGATGAAGGAAACAATACCAAGGGACAGACCAAGACAGAGATAGAAATACAACATAGAAGAGGGTATAAAAAGAAATTGATCTCATCAACAGAAGAGAGAAGATTAGGAATAGAGAGGAATGTAGGCGAAATTTATCTGCAACAGTTTGCCTTAATGGCTCGGAAAGCTGAAGAAGAATATATATATATATATCATCATCATCATCATGTGCCGTGCCGACTGGCGTTGGCTATTATGCTTCTCCAGAGTACCCGATCTTTCATGCAGGCCATCAGCTCAGTTGGTGATCTCCTCTCACACCATCCCGTCAGACTGTCCAGTATCATTTCTCTTGGTCTTCCTCTTGATCTTCTTCCTCCTATTTTCCTGTTATAATATTTCAATGCCCCCTCTTCTCATTGCATGTCCTATGAAAGTACATTGTCTCTTCTTATCTTTTTGACAAGGTTTTTTGTCTCTCCAGCTCTTCTCCTATATTCTTCATTAGTTATTTTTGCTGTCCAGGGGATTCGCAACATTCTTCTAATAAACCACATTTCTGCTGCTTCCAATGATTTTTGTGCAGACTTGCCTATTGTCCATGATTCACTTCCATATAACAAGATAGGTTCAATATAGCATTTTAGTACTCGTTTTCTAACATTCATTGATAAGGATGTGTTGGTTAATATGTTTCTCATTCTCTGAAATATATATATATATCTTGAATACGAGTACCAAACATGTGGACCATTACTCTTCGGTCAAAGTCGTATCGTGTATCGTCCACTGTTATAATTCGCTGTATTTTAAATAAGCTGCTAAGTTCTGTGCTGTGTTTAGCTCTCCATTCCCAATCTTGGTACCTTTTATGAGCCAAAGTGAAAGAACACAACAATACAGAGGAAAAACTGAAAATACCAGGATACGCTGACGTTATCCAAATAGGGAGGAGGGGGGGGGGGTAAACTGTCCAAGATTTCTCTAAAAATATTTGACCAAAATATGACAGTATATAAAGATATTAAGTGGCCACAGACATCATGATTCATATTATATAACTGTTATAGATATGACCATTAGGAAAACAGAAAACTCCAAATATCTGAGCACAACTTTCAACAGAAGCAAGATCGTAAGCGAGGAAAGTAAAACCAGAGTTCAGCATGCAATAAAATATGAATGCTTTGCCATCTAACACGTGGTAACATTCAAACTTCTGTCCTAAATCACAAGGATAACAATCTATAAATCTATAATAAAACTAGCTGTCATTTATGAATTTCATGCATGAAGTACAACATAGAAAGATGAACAACACTTGCATGTCTTTAAGAACAAGCTCCCAAGAAAGATCTTAATAAAAAGTAGACGTCCTCAAGCCAAGTCAGCATTCCAGACAATGAGACTCATCTTGTGCAACAGATCCATATTAAAGGAAACAAAATTGCAAGTACTTAAATGTTATATCGAGCCAATTTTGTTTTATGGGTGTGAAGCATAGTCTATGACTAAGCGTGTACAGAGAGAAGTGGAGGCCATGGAGATGTGATTTATAAGAAGGATGTTGAAGGTACCATGGACAGCCAAGAAAATTAATGAAGATGTCTTAAGAGAGGCTGGAGTTGAAAAGCAAATTATACCGAAGATCAGAGGCAAACAAGAGGGATTTATAGGACATTTCCTGAGAAGAGGAAAATTGGAACACACTGTGGCAACTGGAAAAATTGAAGAAAGAAGAGACAGAGGAAGACAGAGAGAGAAGTTACTGGATGGGCTGTCAGTGTGGCTAGGAAGATAGTCAGCGGTGCATCTCATAATCTAGTCTAAAGACAGGAACTTCTGGAGAGAAATGATCGCCTACGCCACGCGGCATGGCACTTGAATGAATGAATGATTATTTCCATTCCTTAAGGAAGATTTCCTCTCTCCATATTTGTTGTATCAGTGTGCATAACTGTTATGCAGACGTAAACTAAAGTCTTACTTCTGCCGCAATTCTATCATGTCCTCTTGCTTTTTGAATACATTAAACGACATGATAATTTATAGAGGACCGTCTTGGAAGGATACATAATGAGAAAAAAAAGAGAAGAAGACAAATGCAAAGATGGCAGCATGGCATCGTTGATAATCTGCAAATTGATGCATCAGCAGCAAGACATCTTGCTTACAAGTGAGAGCCTTACAGGAGAGCTGTTAGGGACAGAAAGGTCCACAAGGGACATGCAAATAACTGACTGACTAGCCACTTGCTTTGTTGTTAATTGTAAGGAAGTAACTGTCGATGACATCTTCTAAGTCAGGTTCCTCTACTTCAGGATCACAAAGTCTGTATTTCTTCCCATGGTAGTGTACTTATAGGTACTTCACAGTTTAGCAGTTTTTAAAAATATTCTTCCCATCTGATACAGATTTTGTCTTCACTATTTATCATGTTCCCGTTACTAACTAACAAACTCTGCAAAGGTTCTTGGTATTCTTGTTGTACTGTTCGCAGTTCTTTATACAATTTCCTGCTTTTCCTGCTTTGATGGCATGTCTGCATCTCGATCACCTTATCTTTCATACGATGTCGTTTTTTTATGACAAATAATGTTTTTTGGTTTCTTTACAATGTGTGTGTGTGCTAATCATTCTCATTTGTTTTGTTTTTCTTGTCATTCAGCCATATCTGTCTTGATGTTCTTTTCTTTATGACTACCTCCTTGCAGACCTTGTGGAAACAATTCTTTCTTTCATTTATGGTCTTAAGTGTCAGGCATTCTTCTGCAGCGTTCCTTATAATGGTTTTTATGTCATCCCATCTGTCATGAATGCTTTTATCTTGCTCATCTTTTGTGTTTATTTTACCCTTATGCCGTTTTCTAACTTTTCTGTGCTTTGTTTTCTTTTTAAAGCATTTCTGTTTAATATCGAACTTTTATTTTTTTTCTTTGGTATTATGTATTCAGTCAGAATTTTATACTTATTGTTAAAAAACATTTAAAATGCTGCCATTTTTATTTTGTATTGTTGAGAAAATGTTATTGTGTTTCAGATTCGCAGCCATTACGTAGTTATAATACGTGAAAATGATTTCTATGTGGTATTTCCACCAGAGGCGCCTGAAACATCTACCCTAGTGCCCTATCATTTCTTGCGTAGAGGTTCCAGGTAGTATCATTGTCTCCTACAACCTGCATGTATGTGTGTAAACAGTAATACATTTCGTTATTTTCAGTATGGGTTCTAACTCTCAACAAACAAATAGAAGCAGGGAAGCTGTAATGTTACACGCATCAGAAGAATCACTGAAAACATTTTAGATAACTCTACAACAGTTGACAGCTTTACTGTAGGATATGTGTGTATGTGTGTGTATACTACGGAGATTTATATACTACATTACTCAGTTCAGTTTACAGTATTATCTCAAATATGCGATGAGAAAAGTATTAATAAAGGGTAGAATAGAATGAATCAGTTTCGTTTCTTTCTTTATGAGCACACTTTTCTTCTGATGCCTTCAGTAACAATCATTGGAATATTGAGACATCCAGTAACTCACTCACTCTCTCTCTCTCTCTCTCTCTCTCTCTCTCTCTCTCTCTCTGAACCTTAGGTGCCCAGGGCACATGGGGCTTCCGCAAGGGTTTTCCACAAATGCCTGTCCTTTGCCTTTTTGTCTACTCTTGCTAGGTGAGCCCTCTATAGCTCAACATCCTTTCTGTGGTTCTTCTCCATGTCTCTTCTGGTCTAGCCCTACTTCTGTTCCCCTGTGGTGTCCATCTTAGTGACATTTTTGGTAGTGAGGTGTCAGTCATTCGGAGCACATGTCCCAACCATCGCCCGCGACTTTCCTCAATAATTGCTGTCAGTGGCTTCATCTTCATTTCTGTCAACAAGATGTTATTTCTTATGGTGTTTGGCCAAAATATTTTTCTAATTCTTCGTAAACATTTAGTCTTGAAAGAATTCAACTTGTTTTCTATTGTTTTGGTGATTTTCCAGCATTCACTTCCATAGAGTAGTACACTTAGAACATTGCTCTTAAACATCCTGATTTTCGTATTTATGCTTAGTTTTTTAGATTTCCATATAGTCTGCAGCACTGCAAAAGCCTGGTTTGCTCTAGTAAGTCTGCTGTTGATGTCCTCTGTGCTGTCTCCATTTTCTACTGCTCTGTTGCCAAGGTATACAAATTCATTGACCTCTTCCACTAACTTGTTATCTACTCTGAGTACATTTCTGTTGTTCACATTTTGCTTCATTAACTTTGTCTTTCCTATGTTGATCTTTAGTTCTATGTTGTTTGCGTTCTGAGTTAGCTTGTTTATTTTATCTTGCATATCTTTGTGGCTGCCTGATAGTAGACAAATATCGTCTGCAAAGTCAAGGTCCTCCAGCACTGTGTCAAGGGTCCATTGTAATCCTCTGCGTTTGTCTGATGTTGTCTCCTTCAGTAACCAGTCTACTGCCAAGATAAATAATGTTGGTGACAGTACACATCCCTGCTTCACTCCTGTTTGTACACTAAAGCTGCTGGAGGTATGTTCTCCACAGATAACTTTGCACTGAAAACCTTCGTATAGGGCTTTGATTACATTTACTATCTTATGGGGGAGGCCATGCCATCATAGGATTTTCCACAGTGCACCTCTGTTGACACTGTCAAAGGCTTTCTCAAAATCTATAAACATTGCATATGTTGTGCTATACCACTCATTTGCCTGTTCTAATATTTGTCTAAGTACAAATATGTGGTCTATGCATGATCTTTTTTCCCTAAATCCTGCCTGCTCTTTCCAAAGTTTTCCATCAAGTGCTGGTACAATTCTGTTGATGATTATTCTGCAAAATACTTTACTGGTGAGTGGCAGGAGGGTAATGCCTCTCCAGTTCCCGCAATCTCTGAGGTCACTATTCTCTGGTAGTTTTACTATAAGGCCAGTTTTCCACTCCTATGGAGCTTTTTCTAGATCCCAAATTTGTTGTAGTATCCAGCAAAGTTGTTTTTGTGTTTCTCTTTCTTCTGCTTTCAACATCTCAGCAGTCACTTCATCTTCACCTGTGCCCTGTCTAATTTTCGCTTCTTTATCGCCTCCTTTACTTCACTTATTGTTATTGGTCCTGTATTGATGTTTAGTTTTGTTTTTGCTTCAGGTACGTCTATTGTTTGTGCTGCTTGTGTTCTGTTTAGTAGGGTGATAAAGTGTTGCCTCCATCTTTCAAATTTTTCTCCCAGTTGTCCCTTATGTATCCTTATTGCACTCTCACATCTTGTGCTGAATTTACCTGTCATCTGCTTTGTGATTTTGTGTATGGTTTTCATGTCATTTACATATGCTGCTTTTTCTGCTGCTTCTGCTAAGTTGTCATAGTATTGACGTTTATCTTGATGGCATGACTCCTTAACTTCCTTGTCTTTTTTGCGCATATTTACTAAAACCGTGTTATATAAGCCTGTGTGATTTGGTGTTCATTTTTCTTGATTTCTTTTCTTTGCTCTATCTTTTCAGATTTGGTCTTGCTTATCCATTCCTCTTTTCTCTGTTTCCGATATCCCAGCGCCTCTTTTGCTGTTTCCTGTAGTGTTTTATTGAACTCTAGAATGGTCATTTCTGCTTCGTCTTATAGGACACTGAAGCGGTTCTTAAGTACTATTGAAAATTCATTTCTTGTTTGCTGGTCTTTCAGTTTTCTTGTATCAAAACGTATCTTTCTGTGTTCTCCGATTTTGGCTCTCCTTAATTTTAGTTTTATTTTTGCTACCAGAAGGTTGTGATCACTTCCTACATCTGCTCCTTTCCTTGCTCGCACATCTTGTAGTGACCGTTTCCACTTGTTGTTTGTTAGTACGTGATCGATTTTGGTTTTCTGTGGTTTTATCTGGAGACCTCCAAGTCACTTTATGGATGTTTTTGTGTTGGAAAATGGTCACCATGGTTTCTTCACAGAAACTGCACAGTCTTTCTCCATTTTCATTTATTTAACCGATTCCTTCTCTTCCTATGATTCCTGTTTATTCTTCATTTCCTTCGCCTACTTTTGCATTGAAGTCGCCCAACATTATTTTTATCGTTTCTTTACTTATTCAGTCAAGCGGAGAGCGGGGCGCAAGCCCTTCGCTTCTGGAGTTAAGCGGCAACCGGCGCCCGTTGTCGGCGGCGATCCGGTCTGAAGACAGTGTCAGGCGGGGAGTTTGACTGGGGCGGTACATCTGTCAAGAGGTAACGCAGGTGTCCTAAGGCGAGCTCAGCGAGGACGGAAACCTCGCGTAGAGCAAAAGGGCAAAAGCTCGCCTGATGTTGATTTTCAGTAAGAATACAGACCGTGAAAGCGTGGCCTATCGATCCTTTTGACTTTAGGAGTTTTAAGTAAGAGGTGTCAGAAAAGTTACCACAGGCCCGCTGCTGGCGAGATTCTTCAGCTGCTGTGCGTGGAGCGGTGCTCCTCCCGGCCAATGAAAAAAGGTGCAAATGCGGTTTTCGCGCTGCACCACTGCCGAAAAAGTGGTACAAAGGATAAAGCGAAGCAAACAGTCAAATCATGGCACCTCTGCTCTAGAGGCCGGCCACGTCCGAAACGCACCTACACTGGTGAAATATGCCTAAACCGGCATACACCAGGGGTGAAACTTGATGGCCAGGCATGTTACGCCACCTCCGCTCTAGAGGTCTGTCACGCCTGATATACACCCATACTGGTGAAATATGCCTAAACCGGCTCATACCAGGGGTGAAACTTGAAGGCTTCGCATGTCACGGTACCTCTGCTCTAGAGGTCGGTCACATCCCAAACACGCCCATACTGGGATAATATGCCTAAACTGGCTCAACCATGGGGTGGAAGTCATTAGTGGTGAGGATTCGTCGTCCTGGACAAAAGCTCCACCCTGGTCACAACTAGGAAGGGTAGCGGTCACGACCACAAAATGCTGAAGTTGGAGACACTGGACCAGGGCAGTCTAATAGGCAGCCACCTCTCACCCGGCGGGGATGTTTGTGTATCCTAATCACGCCGAGATTTTCAGCTGAGAAAGTCCAACTCTGGCCTGGGTGGGCTATCACCTCTCACCCAGCGGGGATGCACTGATATCCTAAACACGTCGAGGGCTTCCGGTGAGAAAGTCCAGCTCTAGACTAAAATGGTGCAACGAAAACCACGGTGTCACGCAATCCGCTTCAGAGACTCACCAACAATACAGGCTACAGCCCTGCGATACTATGAACCTCTTGTGGTCATCTCTCATCTCGGGGATCTCGTGTGGTCCTTTCGGAAAGGATCTCATGTGGTCCTTTCAGTATTAGCACGGGGGACCACGGGACTTAACGAAGACCACAGGCGTAAATACAGTAGGGTCACAGGGCGGTCTTGGTGGTAGAAGCGAACGAAGAAGAAGAAGAAGAAGAAGAAGAAGTCGCCCGAGATGAGTAGCATATCATGCTTGTGTATTGTTTCTACTGTGACTTGTTGGCTTTCATCCACAACCTTCAGGGGCTCAGTTTCCTGATAAGCATTTCTCCTTCCACCTGCATTTGTTATTTCCTTTGCTTCCGTTCTGATATTTTTTTACCAGATAGGGTTGCTGGCCCTATGCCGAACCCTCCTTAGTCGCCTTTTACGATCATGCGTGGTAGGGTACAGTGGTCCTATTCTTTGCAGATCCCGGGTACCACACGGGGGTCTAGTAACTATACTGTACAAAAAAAAAAGAAACGCAACGCTATTGTAGTCGTAATTGACACCAAATTTGAAACTTGTATCAACATTTTATTTTACGGAATTAATGTTTCCACCTTGGCATGAAAAAACTAAGATTTTAACAATGAAATGATGTTCCTTAAATTTGGTTTGGATTTTTATTCTTTGCGACTGAGGCCTCCGTTTCAGTAAGATGTATGGCCTCCTCCTGGCTGTATCAGAGAACGACATCTCCTTGACATGGATCTGATTAGCTGTTGGATCTGTTGTTGTGGGATGCTGCGAACTCTTCCCGCAGTGCAAGAGACAACTGTTGGCCTTTGGTTGGCGCCACGTCTCGTTGGCGGACGTGTCTGTTGAGTTCATCCCATAAGTGTTGTATTGGGTTCTTGTCTCATGACATGAATGGCCACGGAATGGTCTGGACGTTGTTGTCAGCGATGAAGTGGGTGGTGAGTTGTGCCACATGAGGTCGAGCGTTATCCTGCTGAAAAATCAACCTTGGTGCAGCCAGAAGTGTAAGGACGTGAGTGCGAAGAATTTCAGCGACGTATCGTTGGACATTCAGGCGTTCATCAATATGCACCAGGTCACTTCTTCCGAAGTTGATCATCGAACACAACAGTACACCTCTACTAACATGTGGAGGAGCCCCATCCACGCAGTTCTGGGAGAGGCGCTCATGGACTCTGCGGTAAACTCTTCTCCGTCTGTCGTGCCACTGGGGCAGAAAGAATGATCCATCACTAAACTTTTAATTTTTATAATTGCTTGTTCTTATCACACAGGCATCGTAAATTCTCTCTCTCTCTC
Source organism: Achatina immaculata (assembly GCA_009760885.1). Classification (NCBI taxonomy): domain Eukaryota; kingdom Metazoa; phylum Mollusca; class Gastropoda; order Stylommatophora; family Achatinidae; genus Lissachatina; species Lissachatina immaculata. Next base: position 660,797 of record CM019714.1, read on the forward strand.
TCTCTCTCTCTCTCTCTCTCTCTCTTTCTTTCTCTCTCTCTTCTGTCCCTTCAGTGCCCAACCACACGGGGTTGTGGGTAGAAAGAGATTTCCACTTTTGTTCGTCCAGTTTTATTTTCTTGACTGTCTCCAACGTCCGTATATTGTTTTCAATCATTTCTTCTTCTGCACGTCTCCCAGTCTCTATGTCTCTATGGAACCTACTGTAAAGAGTATTTCTGAAAATAAAAGAGATGCGACTTATGAAAATTGTTCAGTGAAATAAAATCAGTCTTAAATCCCCCAGAAAAGCAATGAATTACCAGTTGATAAAATTCTGCTCGGATTATGCGTTAAACTCACTCTTTTCTTGAAAGTTCAGGTTCGTGAAAATGTTGGGCAGGTGATTACATTTTTGATCAGGTGAGAGATAGATTGTGTTGTGTTATGGCGTGCTTTATGTTATAGTAATTTAACTGTAGAACTAGCGTTCGTTACATTCGATTAGAATGGTTATATACATTTTTTATGTGCAGGATTAGAATCATTTCATTAATATCCGGTGGCGGCTGTCATTGTTTTGAGATGCAAGTTGTCTGGTTTCTTGTGCTTGTTTTGATCATTAGTTCGGGGTGTTGCACTATGTAATTTCACCAAGATTCATCGGACGTCATCATCATGTGTTCGTCATTAAACGTGTATGTGATCAGTTTTGGACGCATTTACTTGACTTCATTCAGTCTCAATGTCGAATGAATTCCTCTGTTTTTAATTGCATTTTCTAGTGCATTATAGCAATGACTAAATAGTCTGAGCAACGGTTAAACAAATATACAGCCCACAAGTCAAAAGTTTAGGCATGAAGTAATAAATATTAGTGCTTATAAAAATGGCATTTACTACCGAAGTACATTAGTACACATGGAGGTAGACAGGAAAACAGAAAGGAAATTATATTAGTATCATTCTAGTGCATTAATAATCAAATCAAATCATAAGAAGCTTCAATCAACAACATCTGTATCAATCAGAGCAGGTTTTCATTTTCACTTCTTTCTGCTTTAACTGAGTGCAGTCCACTTCAAAGACATCAGTGTTAAGACTTCCTCTGTCATTTACTTGCTCGGACTAGTGGAATAATTTTCTACAGCTGTAATGAGTCCCTTTATATCTGAATCATACAAAAACATTTAGGACAAAGAGATAAGAAAGGAAGAGAAAATATAAATTTACATCACTTCTCTGCCATTCTCATTATGTGGCCCATCGCATTCTCCTCCTATCAATCAATATCAAAAAGCATGTTTTGTTTGTCACCCTTGGCAAGATGTGATTTCTTTTGCTGTCTAGAACACTCGTTTAAACTTTTGTCACACTCGAATATTTTTGGATATAAGTAAATAAAACCGACAGACACTTAGACACGCATACATCACACTCACACAAACACACACATACATCACACTCACACAAACACACACATACATCACACTCACACAAACACACACATACATCACACTCACACAAACACACACATACATCACACTCACACAAACACACACATACATCACACTCACACAAACACACACATACACACGTCATTACAGTAAACTATGATAAAGTTTCACAGTCATGCCCCTCCCTACTAATCTCTCCTCTTCTCTTTCCTCATCTGACGCTGATGTTCCACAACCTTCATTACTAAATATTACAACACTCTAACCGAACCACATTCATCTCATTAACCCACACTTTTCTCGGCTTGACTATCTTTGTATCCTGACCTCGTTTTCCCTTTCCCCACCCTTTCTTTATCACCAACCTGTAAGATTTGTCATCACACCTCACAAGTCTGTACTTAAACATTCACAATACTTCACCACAAGCACTCTCAGACACAGCTTCTTGCAAGACACAACTAAGTGTCTCTGTTTTCTAGTATTTTCTTTTCACTTTTATATGTTTATATCAGTGATGTAAATTTATATTTTCTCTTCCTTTCTTATCTCTTTGTCTTCAATGTTTTGTATGATTAAGATATAAAGTGAGACCTTACAACTGTGTGTTCATTGATTAATAAAATTGTTCCAACTTTTGATTTCAAATCCAGGCGGAGGTAACCCAGTAACTCATGTGTAGAAATGACTACCTGCTTCCTTATAGAATTGTTGAAAGGAATATGGGCAGTCACGATAATGGCAACATCATTATGTGTCGTGTGTCGTCTGATAAAGGAGAATGTAAACAATATTACCATATTCTCCTTGATGCCTCTACAGCATAACAGGGTTACTTTTATCATAATGTTTTTCATTTACGGAAGGTAACATACAGGCCTACAGGAGACCTGTTAGCCATAGTTTGGCGAGGGACATGCAAATGACTGGAAAGGTAACAACAAAAGAATTCCCAGAAGTTACCTTTCACGTACTTTGCACTGACTAATATTGGTCATGCTTCACGGAAAGTAGCTACTCGTTCTCTTATTTCTTGAAAACACTGTTAAGTAGTATGAGTAGTGAGATTTTAACTTTTTTTTAAGTAAAGAATTTATAGTGTTTATACTTTATGCAGATTCTACACCAGAATAGTCACATTGAATCTAAAAATTCTTTTTCTAATACACCAGTACTACCATTTCTATCACTTTTTGAAAACAAAATCTTTCTAACTGCAGAACCATAAGTAATGTTAAAATACAGGTATTCTTTTCCACTATACCATCAGTTTAATCGTAAATATCCGCTTTGTTTTCGATGACACTTGTAGAATATTTCAAAAGTCATAAATTGTATTAAATAATGTAATCTCACATCTCACTGTTATTTTCTGTAACAGATTCCCAATACCAGGGGAGACAAGTAACTCAACCTGAGCTTCTGATTAGAGGAACTACAAACAAGAAGTCAGCCGACACGCAATACTCTTGTCTCTTCTTTCTTTATTTCTTATCATCTTATTTCCTGCATATCACAGCGAAGTTTCAACATAAATTATTTCCTTAATTAGAGCCAAACGTGTCTCCGAAATTAGACTCTTTTGCTATTGTTTGTGCCTTCATTAAAAGCTACACATGAAAGAGACCTTAAAGTTATCATTAAAGTGTGCGTGTGTCCTGATGTTAAGGTTTATATGGACGTCAACAATTTTAACCTAAAGAACATGCAAGCAATGCATTTCCTCTACTCCACACAGTGGATGCAAAAGACTCACATTTTAAATTGTTCAGTACATCACTTGGACCAAATACATATTGTACCCGTCCAGAAAATATACCATTAACTTTGCAGCACTTCATTTTATCTAAGCTATAAACGTTATCTAACAAAAGAAAACATGTAATTAACTTGTGAATACTACTTTTTTATATGCGAAAAGAAAAAATCTGTCAAGACCTCAGCAGTTTTTGTCATGTGAGATGATCGCAGTCTACCGATCTAATATTTCAAGTATGGCTACGTATCTTTTTCTGGGCAGTATTCTCTGCAGGGTCAGTTCAATGACTGAAAGTGGTCATCAGAGTCAATGGCCACATAGTGGTGGTGTACATTCACAATGTGAATTCCGCGATACCTGTTCATCAAGTTGCCGCTTCTATTACCTTTACTCAGCGTACTGAACCTACACGTGATCGTCCCCTCCACACTATCGTAGAGCATAAAACACATGGTCATAATAAAACAAAAATTGTTCTTGGTCACCTATGTTATATCCAATACCTATGGTTATACCCACCAATGGAATGAATATAAAAGTTTCTTTATGTAATATTAATATCAAAATAATAGTCCCTTTATGTGATCAACCACTACCTATGGTTATATCCACAATAATATGAACATAATATTTCATGTATATAATATTAATATAATAGTTCCTTTATGTAACATCATATAATAGTTCCTTTATGTAATATTAATATAAAAGTTCCTTTATGTAATACCAATATAATAGTTCCTTTATGTAATACCAATATAAAAGTTCCTTTATGTATTACCAATATAATAGTTCTTTATGTGATCAACCACTACCTATAGTTATATCCAACATAGTATCAATATAATAGTTCCTTTATGCAATATCAATAAATTAGTTCCTGTATATGATCAACTACTACCTATAGTTATATCCACCATAATATAATAGTTCTCTTATGTAATACATATACTTCTTTCACCTATGTTATCGTGAAGTATGACAAATATCGTATGTTCAGAATTAAAAACATGTATATAACCAAAGAGATTATGTTCACTATGAAATCAATATAGTTCTTGTATACGTTCAAATTAACCAAATAATTATCACTTATGCCATGCAATTGTAACCGCCACAGCGTCCAACGTTTTCTCGACTGTGATTTTTTTCAGTCCGGCTATTACTTGTCTCCCTTTGTCTCTCCTTTCTGTTTCTCTCTGTATAACGCTGTCGGGAAATTTGGGGCCCTATTTTGTCTGATCCTACCACTGTCCCGAGTGATTATCTTCATGGAAAGTTTAGAGTTTCCGCGACTGTTATTATTTTTGGCGTGAGGTTTTGTTGCTACTAAACAGGCTGGAACCTCGTTTCAATGTTCAAATATTTTGGAACCCCCCCCCCCCCCCCCCCCCAGAATCCTCTTATCTAGTAACAAGGCCAGGGGAGTATTGTCCTTGGGTGAAGAAAAATTTGAGGAAATAGTTTTTATAACAAAGTCTTTTCTTTGCTTTTTTATCCATGTTCTACATAATTCCGCGGAAAACTCATCACATGAGCACCCGTCATCTCCTTATTCTCGTAAGTATAGTAATTTCAATATATATAATGTATATACAATTAGAATAGACATTAATTGGTTATACTGTTTACTACTTTTCACGTAAACTCCTTATGTTGCTGCACTTACTGTTTTATGCCTCAGATATGGCTCAAAATAGGTCCACACCTCCAGCTGACGAATTGGAGGACAGAGGAACTGAGGTCACCAGAACGCTACATTGACTGTAGATAGGTTTTGATAAGAGGGAAGTAACCCAGTTCTCAAACGCCCTTCGTTGAAGGAAGATCCCAGCTCGGATGTTGGTTGAGAGAGGTAGAAACTTTTGTGTTGGCATGTGGGTTAGATGGACGGGGAAAGAAGAGAGTCACACGGTTCACTGGTAAGGGATCTGTGGGAGAGTTCATTCGTAGGGAGTTAGGAAAACGACCTGAGAAGTCCTGGGGAGTGTTGAAGGAAAAATTTATGGAGAGGTATGGGGAATGCGAGGAGAGAGAGAGAGAGAGAGAAAGAGCTTGTGAAGTTAGCTGATATGACAGAAAGAGTCGGAAGATATACAAGAATTTGTTGATACTTTGGTTGAATTGGCAGAAAGAGCCTTTAGGCAACGAATGGACAACTGAGCCTTTAATAGAGGATCTTTTAGTTAACCAGTTCAATGATGACGTTAGAGGTGACGGAGTAAGAATGAAACTTTTAAGGGAACTACCCACTATATTATAGAAAGCCTTGAAGATAGCTAGAGCAGAATAAAGCACAGACAATTGTCAGAAGACACTTTTATCTGAGGAAAGAAGAGAGGGAAATGCATAGTGAAGGACTTTATCCAGAACGAGAAATCAGGCTCCAAGACTCACAATAATTTAGTAGAAACCGGGAGCAAGGGAACCAGGTATGGGTCAGTGAGACTATCGACAACGCAGAGAAGACAATCATCACCGATGTCACTATGGGGAAAGAAACACATCACCGGCTGGCGAAGCTCTGAGGTTCCTAAGAGAGAGACAGAATACAGGCATAGTAGGTTGTCAAATACCCATATTCATAGGCCCGAGCCTGTACAGGTAGATTGCCACTTATTAAGTAGAGATATGAAGAGATAACCAAGAAATTGACGAGTTAGAGAACCCTCGACCCAGTATGTTAGACACGAGAAGAAACTCCAAAAACACATTAAAGAGGTACTGAATACTATAGGGAATCCCAGAACCTATCAATATGAATCTACGTGTGCAAAGAAATCGGACAGACTGAACAGATACATAGCACCGAGTAGACAAGAGTCTCTTCGGAGATGAGAAATCCACAGTTTTAGATGCAGAGAAGAAGGCCACATCACTAGAATCTTTAGAAGTGGAGGCTGCTTAAATGATGGGATCCATTTCAGTAGCAATACAAAGAGAGTATTACTATCAAACAAGCATGGGTCAGTAGGGGTGAACAAAGGCAAGAACACAGGTCCAGGGGAAAAGAGTAGGAAACAAATAGCAGATACACCAAGCTCGTGTGTGGTCGAAGTTGGAAAACATCTGGCGAGAGCTTTAATCGATACGGGAGCGGAGGCATCCATCATTAAAGAAAGCTTATGCCGTACCTTAACTTATCATGCAACGCTTTTCAGAAGGGAAACACCAGAGTTGTACGGTATTAAGGGAAGACGTTGAGGAGTGTAGGAACAGCAACTGCTGTCTTCAATCTGAGAGATAGAACTTACTAGCACGATTTTATAGCTGAGAGATAGAACTTACTAGCACGATTTTATAGCTGAGAGATAGAACTTACTAGCACGATTTTATAGCTGAGAGATAGAACTTACTAGCACGATTTTATAGCTGAGAGATAGAACTTACTAGCACGATTTTATAGCTGAGAGATAGAACTTACTAGCACGATTTTATAGCTGAGAGATAGAACTTACTAGCAAGCACGGTTTTATAGCTGAGAGATAGAACTTACTAGCACGATTTTATAGTTGAGAGATAGAACTTACTAGCACGATTTTATAGCTGAGAGATAGAACTTACTAGCACGATTTTATAGCTGAGAGATAGAACTTACTAGCACGATTTTATAGCTGAGAGATAGAACTTACTAGCACGATTTTATAGCTGAGAGATAGAACTTACTAGCACGATTCTATAACAGGACTATGGCATTTAGGCGGGATTTCCCAAGAGAACATATAGACGGAATACTATATGACACAAACCAGTTACAGGTGGGCAGTACTTGTGTGAGGCTAGAAAACTACATCGAGGTAGCGTCAATAATTAGAGCCTCCAAAATCCTAGTATTAAAACCCCAAACAATTAATCTCCTACAAGTCAGAGTCAAAGATCCCGAGTACTTTTAGTGTAAAAGTTATGTTTACGTTCAAGGGTTGGACATGGGATATTTGACTTGCGACCCAAAGATTTACCTGACATATACCATGACCCCACCGTTATAAATGGGACGAATTGAAATGTAAACGTAAAGGAAGATATGTGGTGGGACACATTCGAAATAATTTTCAGTACAGTTCAGTTACGTGTGCAACTATAGACACAGCATAGTGAGAAAAAAATAGAGTAGAAAGTGTTTAGAGGAATTACTAAATCAGCTGAAGGTAGAAGACAGGTATGAAACAGGATACACACGTTGGTTGAGAACAACCAAGCCATATTTGCCATTACCGACCTAGAATTTGTGACGAACCGATATAGTGACCATGGACCTCAAAACAGGAGATCAAGATCGCATACGACTAAAACCTCATCGTACTCCCTTGGGTAGCCGACCGATAGTTGAAAAAGCGATAGAAGACGTGTTAAAAGCAGGTATTATTCAACGAACAAGATCCGACTGGTCTTCGCCCATTGTGTTAGTGACGAAACAGGACGTGTCACCCAGGTTTTGCTGCGATTATCGAAGCACTTAATAGAATAATAGAAACCATCTCTTATCACTTACTACGAATTGACCACATTTTAGGGATTTTTAAAACATGCCAAATACTTCACAACTTCAGATGCTAGGTCGGGTTTTGGTGCATACAGTTATCTGAGGATGCCCAACGAAAAGCAGCATTCATTTGTCATATGGGTCAGTTCACTTATCTTCCTACTCCTTTTGGCCTAAAAGTTTCATGTGTTGATGCTAATGTGCTGGAATGTCTGCAGAGCTTTGTACAGAGTATGCACAGAACATTAGTCGGGGAATCGGGAGTTATACATCGTGCACCAATTAGTCTGACAGTAAAGAGAACATGGCAAGTGAGGACAGAGAGCAACGCTTAGATCTGGGGACACTTAGAGACAAAATCTTGAGGGTGACAGGTTGGAACCATGACTCCGAGACAAGAAGCTCGAGACTAAGTACAAAACTAAAAAGAAGATAGCGAGACCAAAGGACAGAGAAAAGGGACAAGAAAGAACATAACGAGACGAAGAGGAATCGATGACAAATTGGTTTATTTCGTTTAATTAAAAGAGATGAAATGTTGTTTGGTGACTGCAACCATGGGCAGTTGGAAAATAAGCATTGATACGTTGAACCTTGAACTTTATGGAGTCTTGTTGTTTACCACTTATTAAAAAAACACTACCGGATTCTGCAACGAACAAGAAAACAAGTTCTGTCGAGCATTCAATGAGTTCTTGTTTTCTTAAGTGTTACGCGAACGTGTTAAATTGTTACAGAAACTGCGGTGGTGTAGTGGTTAGTGCACTCTCCAGCCTGCCTTCAGAAACGTTGGTCGATTTCGTACTTGGGGGGATCCATATAGGACCAACGGCAGCAGACTCAACCTGTCTTCAGGAAAGGGTAACTGGGGCTTCAGTAGAAAGACAGACAGTACACCTATCTTAAAATCTGAAGTGGCCTAGAAATGTAATGGCTCAACACTTCAAAACCCCTACAGCGTGCAAATGTCACATAAAACTTTACATGTAACCTGTGATACGAGACTCTGTCAGATGTTTTGCTGTCACGGATTACCAATAGGTAGTCATATTGGCAGATACGTGGGGGTTTAGGCAGACAGACAAACTGTCAGACAGATTGACAGACAGACAGGCACGCATTTCTGACATTCGTTCAGTCTTTTCTCTTTCAACATCGACTCTCGCCGACATTCAATAAGACAGACATATATTTTGATTAAAGGTACAGACGTATAAAGATAGAGACATACAGATTAATATAGAGACAAACAGATATTTAGATGGAAATAGACTGATAGGCAGAGACACAGACAGATGGATGGATGAATGGATGGATGGATGGATGGACAGACACAGAAAGACAGACAAACAGACTTACACATATAGACAGATAGAAAGATAGATGGATAGATTGATAGACAGACAGACAGACAAATAGATAGATAGATAGATAGATAGATAGATAGATAGAACTTACTAGCACGATTTTATAGCTGAGAGATAGAACTTACTAGCACGATTTTATAGCTGAGAGATAGAACTTACTAGCACGATTTTATAGCTGAGAGATAGAACTTACTAGCAAGCACGGTTTTATAGCTGAGAGATAGAACTTACTAGCACGATTTTATAGTTGAGAGATAGAACTTACTAGCACGATTTTTTAGCTGAGAGATAGAACTTACTAGCACGATTTTTTAGCTGAGAGATAGAACTTACTAGCACGATTTTATAGCTGAGAGATAGAACTTACTAGCACGATTCTATAACAGGACTATGGCATTTAGGCGGGATTTCCCAAGAGAACATATAGACGGAATACTATATGACACAAACCAGTTACAGGTGGGCAGTACTTGTGTGAGGCTAGAAAACTACATCGAGGTAGCGTCAATAATTAGAGCCTCCAAAATCCTAGTATTAAAACCCCAAACAATTAATCTCCTACAAGTCAGAGTCAAAGATCCCGAGTACTTTTAGTGTAAAAGTTATGTTTACGTTCAAGGGTTGGACATGGGATATTTGACTTGCGACCCAAAGATTTACCTGACATATACCATGACCCCACCGTTATAAATGGGACGAATTGAAATGTAAACGTAAAGGAAGATATGTGGTGGGACACATTCGAAATAATTTTCAGTACAGTTCAGTTACGTGTGCAACTATAGACACAGCATAGTGAGAAAAAAATAGAGTAGAAAGTGTTTAGAGGAATTACTAAATCAGCTGAAGGTAGAAGACAGGTATGAAAACAGGATACACACGTTGGTTGAGAACAACCAAGCCATATTTGCCATTACCGACCTAGAATTTGTGACGAACCGATATAGTGACCATGGACCTCAAAACAGGAGATCAAGATCGCATACGACTAAAACCTCATCGTACTCCCTTGGGTAGCCGACCGATAGTTGAAAAAGCGATAGAAGACGTGTTAAAAGCAGGTATTATTCAACGAACAAGATCCGACTGGTCTTCGCCCATTGTGTTAGTGACGAAACAGGACGTGTCACCCAGGTTTTGCTGCGATTATCGAAGCACTTAATAGAATAATAGAAACCATCTCTTATCACTTACTACGAATTGACCACATTTTAGGGATTTTTAAACATGCCAAATACTTCACAACTTCAGATGCTAGGTCGTGGTTTTGGTGCATACAGTTATCTGAGGATGCCCAACGAAAAGCAGCATTCATTTGTCATATGGGTCAGTTCACTTATCTTCCTACTCCTTTTGGCCTAAAAGTTTCATGTGTTTGATGCTAATGTGCTGGAATGTCTGCAGAGCTTTGTACAGAGTATGCACAGAACATTAGTCGGGGAATCGGGAGTTATACATCGTGCACCAATTAGTCTGACAGTAAAGAGAACATGGCAAGTGAGGACAGAGAGCAACGCTTAGATCTGGGGACACTTAGAGACAAAATCTTGAGGGTGACAGGTTGGAACCATGACTCCGAGACAAGAAGCTCGAGACTAAGTACAAACTAAAAGAAGAATAGCGAGACCAAAGGACAGAGAAAAGGGACAAGAAAGAACATAACGAGACGAAGAGGAATCGATGACAAATTGGTTTATTTCGTTTAATTAAAAGAGATGAAATGTTGTTTGGTGACTGCAACCATGGGCAGTTGGAAAATAAGCATTGATACGTTGAACCTTGAACTTTATGGAGTCTTGTTGTTTACCACTTATTAAAAAAACACTACCGGATTCTGCAACGAACAAGAAAACAAGTTCTGTCGAGCATTCAATGAGTTCTTGTTTTCTTAAGTGTTACGCGAACGTGTTAAATTGTTACAGAAACTGCGGTGGTGTAGTGGTTAGTGCACTCTCCAGCCTGCCTTCAGAAACGTTGGTCGATTTCGTACTTGGGGGGATCCATATAGGACCAACGGCAGCAGACTCAACCTGTCTTCAGGAAAGGGTAACTGGGGCTTCAGTAGAAAGACAGACAGTACACCTATCTTAAAATCTGAAGTGGCCTAGAAATGTAATGGCTCAACACTTCAAAACCCCTACAGCGTGCAAATGTCACATAAAACTTTACATGTAACCTGTGATACGAGACTCTGTCAGATGTTTTGCTGTCACGGATATACCAATAGGTAGTCATATTGGCAGATACGTGGGGGTTTAGGCAGACAGACAAACTGTCAGACAGATTGACAGACAGACAGGCACGCATTTCTGACATTCGTTCAGTCTTTTCTCTTTCAACATCGACTCTCGCCGACATTCAATAAGACAGACATATATTTTGATTAAAGGTACAGACGTATTAAAGATAGAGACATACAGATTAATATAGAGACAAACAGATATTTAGATGGAAATAGACTGATAGGCAGAGACACAGACAGATGGATGGATGAATGGATGGATGGATGGATGGACAGACACAGAAAGACAGACAAACAGACTTACAGACATATAGACAGATAGAAAGATAGATGGATAGATTGATAGACAGACAGACAGACAAATAGATAGATAGATAGATAGATAGATAGATAGATAGATAGATAGATAGATAGATAGATAGATAGATATAGATAGATAGATAGATACAAAAAAATCATTGCCAGAACTTTCATTCTGGACCTGATCCAAATTATGGAATGCGCCGTTTAAGGATGTCTGAAGAAAGCATATGGCTTTCGAAGTAGCTTAATTTGAAACAGATAATGTTACCTTGAATTTAATATGTTGCGAACATACAACATTTGAATCCTTTTTTTTTGTGTTCTTTTGTTTTTGTTTGCCAAGTAATTTGAAACACACTAACAATCATTAGACACTTGCTTCTTACGAGAAAAGCAGACTGTATGTAGATATGGTGCTGTTTATTGCTCTATATCATGAACCTGTATTCATAGTTTACTTGTTTGCTGCACTTTCATGTGCCCATATGACGGGCTCCGCGTTTTATTATAATACCTTTGATGATGGTGATGGAGTTTTGCGTGCTACTCTCTTTGTTGTCTGCTTACTGCACGTCTGTGGACGAATGTTACCCAGGCTCCTACTTCCTCTCAGTGGAAAATAACAGCACAGAGAAGACCGTTAAAGTTATAATGACTTTTAATGGTACACTGGATGACGATGAGACGTTGTGACGATGTGACACTGGCACGAACGATTCCAAGGGCGTAAAGGCAACCAGCTAGACAAGTTCCAGGCGTCTAGTAATGTCCTTAGATTTCAACGCCAACGGGATTTCCTGATAGTCGTATATTCTATTCTAATGAGCAATTACAAACTAGTTACACATTACACAGCCTAACTTGCTACAACGTCCTAACCGAAATACACATTTCAACTCTCTCTAGATCCCAAGTCATAACCACTATTTTCCTTTCGTCTTGCCTCTCCTAGTCCTTCTGTCGTCTGCTCTCTTTCCTTTTTTCTGTCTGTTAAGTGCAGGACGGTGCCTTTTTTTCTAGCCGAACGACAACGAAAGGACAACATAGTTATAGGTTCTAAATTATCCGCTGTTATAAGCATCTTCTTGCCGCAGTGGAATCAAATGACCGGGGATACGTGGGACTAGCCGGCGGACAAGAACAAAACGTTACAGCAGAAATTAAGGTTCACAGTGATCGCTTATCTCTGCCCGAGGGCTAGATCATAACTTGGCAAGTAAAACTAGTAAGTACTGACCCTTGATGTTGAGGAATCTTTGACATATGATAATATATGCTACATATAATCTAAGAAATTAAGACATCCAGTGCTTATTAAATATCGCTGTAGGAGATATGCAGTTGAAGTTTAA
>CM019714.1:680932-767882 GCA_009760885.1 Achatina immaculata
ATGATGATGATGATGATGATGAATATGATGATATGATGATGATATATCTTTCTTCTGTGTATTCCTTCCTGCGTGCTTGTGCGTGTGTGTCGTGTGTATATTTGTCCGTGTGTCGTGTGTGTACGCGTTTTCAATATGCACTTTTTCAAAGGTTGTTTCCTCACTATTTGCTTTTATAATTTGTTTGTCTAACCGAGTGGTTCTCAACTCTTTCTTCAAGAGTCCCAGAAGCCTGAAGGCAGTGACAGTTCTGTTCCTATCTACACTTTGCCACTACTTGGAGTTAAAAAAAAATAATGTGAAATCTAGACGTGTTACTTGGACTCAGACTAGACACTTCGCGTATCCCAGTTATAGAGCCAGCGACCTCCTTGATAAGTTTTGAGTTCGCTGTGGAAAAATATTTGCTTTTCTTATACTATATTTTTATTAGTTGTTGATTTTCTTAGCCATTATTTGGGTGCATTTTTTCCCTGCAGCTGCAAAGGAAGGGATCAGAATGAAATCCCAGATATTGATGTTCTCGTGCAGTTCTTGTTAGATCTCATCTCGAGATCTCCTTCAATTCTTGCCATAATGTCATGTCGAGCTTTCGTGCAGTCCTTATTCTGTCATATCGAGTTCTCGTTAAAGTCTTGGCATGATGTCATGTCGAGTTCTCGTGCAGTTCTAGGTATGATGTCATGTCGAGTTCTCGTGCAGTTCTAGGCATGATATCATGTCGAGTTCTCGTGCAGTTATAGGCATGTCGTCTCGTCGAGTTGTCGTACAGTTCTTGTATGATGTCGTGTAGAATTGTCTTCAGTTCTTGGCATGATTTCATGTTGTTTTTTCGTGTGGTTCTTGGCATGATTTCACTTCGAGTTCTCGTGCAGTTCTTGGCCTGATTTTATGTCGAGTTCTCCTTGTGTGCTGTGTATGGCAAGACTACCTCTGCCATCTTCACTTTCTCATTCGTTTTAATTAAACATGATGGCGGGCGATAGAAAACGAGATCAAAAATCAAAACGTGAACATGATTTGGAATTCGAAAGTCAACACTACAAAAAACTTGATATCTTTGAACAGAGAAGAAAAAAAATCTTCAGATTACACAAAGAGCTGTCACATGATCAAAACTCATATCTCTTTCATGTTCCACAAACTTCTGACGTTAAGCATGGAAAAAAAAATAAGAGAGAGAGAGAGAAAGAGAGAGAGAAAGAGAGAGAGAGAAAGAGAGTGAGAAAGAGAGAGAAAGAAAGAGAGAGAGAGAAAAAAAGAGAAAGAGAGAGAGAAAGAGAAAGAAAGAAAGAGAGAGAAAGAGAGAGATAGAGAGAAAGAAAGAGAGAGAAAGAAAGAGAGAGAGAAAGAGAAAAAGAGAGAGAGAGAGAGTGGTTTTACACTTATGAAAATACAGAATGTATGTGTATGTGCAGTGAAAAGAAGACACTTGTAGCAGATTAAAGTAGTCTGGAACAGAAAAGAGTAATATTGTATAAAATGGTTTAGCCTATCTTTGCTTGTTATCAAAACTTGGCAGAGAAAACTCCAAAGTTTTGTGTCAGTTGTTTTTTACAAGACAAGAAACCTGAATTTACAATTACATTTTATTATTACTTATGTGGAAGTAAACAGACACGCACAGAAAAACACACACATACACACAAGACATGCACACAAGTCACGTGCTGGTGTCTTAAATTATTAAAGATGTTGTTACATTAAAACTATTTAATCACAGTTAATAACATGATTAACAACTTTTACCCAGATTAACTGCATATTAATCGAAAATTTCATGTATTTTCTCAAGCACATTAACATTGATGTATTACGCATACATAATCCAGTGATAACCTTCTAACATAAAACAGTGGTTGATAGATCATTTGTCTCTGGGCGTGATACATTATTTCAGTTAATTTAATGTTGTATAGCAAAAACAACTGAAGAAACAACGAAACAAGAATCAGCCAAAAGGTAAAATAAACTTCTTTTGTTTATATTATAAGCCACATCGCGAAAGAAGACATTACAGTACTTCGATTGATTCTATCAATAATCATCATTATCATTAGTCCTCTGTATTCCCAGTGAAGCATAAGGCATCAACAAAGGTCCTCCAGGCAATCCTGTCCTGAGCAAGACTGGATGCCTCAAACCATGCCTTTCTTGCTTCTTGTAGTTCTTCGTGTATTGTGTGTCTCCATGTCCCCAGTGGTCTGCCCCACCCCCACCCTTCTTTTCTCTTGAAGAGTCCACTTCAAGGTGGCATAGATGTGTCTTGTTTTTATTTTCCATTCGTAGTATGTGGCCCAGCCATTTCCGTCTTCGTCTTTTGACCTCTGTAGTACTATTCTCAATGCCTGTTCGTTTCTATCTCTACAACTGTCATTAAAATGATATGAAGATGAAAAATAACTGATTCTATGATTATTAAATTATTGCTCATCCTACTGCTTCAGGAGACCAGTTTATTTACATTTTTCGGTTGAATGGATGTTTTTATTTTATATTAACAACATATCCAGACACAGAAAAGTGATGTTCACAAGGAACGGTAGTGGCGGGGGAAGGTAAATATTTTCCAGGTAACTTAGCCAGAGTTTACTATTTGGTCTAATATGGACTCAGGTAAGTTTCCATTTTGGTGCACAAGTCTGTATCGCTCAGAAGGTGTTTTCATGGATGAGTGGTTCATCTTCAGGGTCTGGTGGCAGTTCGTACATTCGCATTTTCTTTCAGGGTGGATTTACTGGTGCGTGTCAATCATTATCAAATTGGTCAGAATTTTCCAGAAGAATTTGCAGCTCTCGTCAAATCTCAGTTCTTAAGATTTTAGAAAAGCGAGTTTAGCGAATTCAAGTGAGGTCAATGGTCAGTCTGCGGTCACAAAAGCTCGTATCAAGGGATATAACATAATAATTAAACCCATACTAAAGGAAAAAGAAAACGGAAAAAAGAGCAAGAGGTCGACAAAGATATAAAAAGCTCAACATAAAGAAAAACTAACCCAGTTCACTGTGAGAGGAAAGGACAGAGTAAACTTAGAGACCTTTGCATTCTACCATTTCGTGGGGAGTTGGTACGTGATTATGGTAATGATAATTGTAATGATGAATCTTTAAACAGTAAAAAGATTTCTTTAATGCGTGTTTAGCTACAGTGAGTGAGTGTGTGTGTATGTGTGTGTGTGAGAGAGAGAGAGAGAGAGGGAGGAAGAATTAGATAATCATATAATTTTTTCTGATTACAGAAAGCAACGTTAGATGTTTTTACAAAAATCTGTACTCTGTGACAGCTTAGACATAAGTGCTCTGTGACATTTCATGGATCAATGATCAGCTTTTCCTCAGCTTTGTGACATTTCAGGAATCAATGATCAGCGATGCCTCAACTCTGTGACACTTCAGGGATCATCAGCGATTCCTCAGCTCTGTGACATTTCAGGGATCAAGGATCAGCGATTCCTCAGCTGTGTGACATTTCAGGGATCAAGGATCAGCGATTTCTCAGCGATAAGTACACTAGGACAGTTCAGCAATCAATGCACTAGGACAGTTCAGCGATCAGTGCACTAGGACAGTTCAGTGATCAGTGCACTAGGACAGTTCAGCGATCGGTGCACTAGGACAGTTCAGCGATCAGTGCACTAGGACAGTTCAGCGATCGGTGAACTAGGACAGTTCAGCGATCAGTGCACTAGGACAGTTCAGCGATCAGTGCACTAGGACACTGCAGTGATCAGTGCTTTAGGACACTTCAGCAATCAGTACTCATTGCCTTCTCAGAGGTCACTAGCCAGGTTCAAGGACCAGGTGCCACACTGTTTCAAGTCGTTTTATTTGTAGACTCCACAGTATTATACAATTTACACTTACCATAAACACTGCTGTTAGTTTTCATAGGGCCGAGAAATGTAATTTAACTTGATATTTAGAAAGCTTTCAAATGAAATGTAAATAAAAGAAAATGCCATTCAGAAGTGTCGGTTAGTTCTAATAAATATATAACACAGTTATGATATACTAAAAACAAAACATTGTCATATTTGAAGATCACGTGCAAATTTCTATTAATTTTCAGAAAAGACAAAGTTATATCATGAACAAATGAGAATATTATTTTAATATTTGTCTTATGACAAAATGAAGGAACCATCAGATATTGACCTACTTCTAATAGGGAAAACCGGAAATGGAAAGAGTGCAACTGGAAACAGTATTCTCAGACGAAGAGCTTTCAAAAGTAGGTCAAGCAATTCGTCAGTGACCACTAAAGTTGATTATGAGGTATCTGAATTTGCTGGTCGAGTTATCAAAGTGGTAGATGGTCCAGGAGTTGGGGACACGAGAGTAGATAATAAAGAAGCTGTCAACTTGGTTCAGTCGGCCATGGAGTATGCCATCACTGCGAATCCCCGTGGCTACCATGCGTTACTTTTGGTCCACAGATTTGGTTCGAGATACACAGCTGAAGATCAAGACACGGTTGCCTTCTTAAAGAAAATATTTGGAGAATCTTTTGTTAGAAATTATTGTATTTTGGTACTGACCAATGGAGATAATTTTGAAAAAAGAAGATTCAGTTGCAGACTTTGAGGGCTGGTGCAAAGAACAAACTGGTGTGTTTGCAGAACTCACGAAGGAGTGTAACAATAGAGTATTACTATTTGATAATACTACAAAAGATGAGAGAAAAAAGTGTGATCAAATAGAAAAGCTGCTCAAGATGGTGGATAGCTTAAGTTCTCAAGGTCACAGATACACAGATGAAAATTTTTCAAGGGCCAGAGAAGCGAGAGAAAGGCGCATACTAGAAGCAAAGGAGCCAGTGATTCGTGAGGAAACAATGACAGAGATAAGTCTGATTATGTTCAAATTTCAGAACTTACAAGAACAAGATGACATGAAAATGAAAATCGAGTCTCTTGAAGATCTCCTGATATGGGCTGAGAATTTGTGCCATAGCATCTCCTCACAAGATCGTGGGACCGGTGTTTTTCATGATTTATGTGAGACCGTGAAGTCGACACACAGAACTGTGAGTGAGATCAAATTCTCCATCAGAATGTTGAAAGAAAGAGAAATAATTATGAAACGAGAAGAAGAAACTAGAAGGATCATGGAAGAAGAACTAAAAAAACAAAAAGAGGAATTTGAAGAAAGACTAAGAGAAGAACGTTTAAAAGAAAAAGAACGCAGAAAGATCGAACAGGAACAAGAGAAGAAGCGACATGAAGCAGAAGAACAGAGAAAGAAAGAGATGAAAAACTTTGAAAGAAAACTACAGAAAGAACAGGAAGAAGAACAAAAGAAACTGAAAAAAAAGATGGAAGAACTGGAAAAGAAATACCAGGAAATGAAATCCAAAGACAATGAAGGTTTCTTTGACAAGGTTAGGGACACTTCCTCCTTTGTGTTCCAAGGAATTAAATCTTGGTTTGCCTAAATATCACCAGACCAGGAATCTGACAACAGAAGAAAGTTATTTCGGTTTAAAAAATATAACCTGAGAACATGGCATCAGACAGTCCAACATTAACATGTTCAGCTCTAGTCATATATAACATGTCCAGCACATCTAGAAGCTTATGAACTGTGCTTGAAGCATTGTTCAGATTCACTGCGCATACAAACTATTAACAATTTTATGTTGAAACAGAAATGAACATATTGTTCGGACAAAAAATACATATGTTCTCAGAATTCTAATACGAATAATGTTGTCTGTCCATGATGAGAAATATTGTTTAAAAAAACATGACTCGAAGAAAGTTTCTTCTGACATGCACGGAAGAGTCCAATGAACAGCTCCATAGAAATTTTATTTAGCTGGTAAACAACATTCATATTTAAATGTATTTTTTTCTGATTAAAAATGATGGTCTGTTGTCTCTAATTAAAGTTATGTTGCTGCTATGGTTTTAAAGTGTGTCTTAAAATGTTCTGAAATATGTTTAATATTTAAAAAAAAAAACAGAGCTATATAAGTTTTTAAAACAATAAATAGAAGATGTTGACTCTTATAAAGAAATGTTTTTTTTTGTTTATTTATTGAAGTTTTGACTATTAAATGAAATCTTTAATCATATATAGAAGTTTCTGACTCATATAGAAGTTCATGACTTTATAAATAGAAGTTTGTGACTCATATAGAAGTTCATGACTTTATAAATAGAAGTTTGTGACTCATATAGAAGTTCATGACTTTATAAATAGAAGTTTGTGACTCATATAGAAGTTCATGACTTTATAAATAGAAGTTTGTGACTCATATAGAAGTTCATGACTTTATAAATAGAAGTTTGTGACTCATATATAGGTTCTAAGGGCTGTTATAGAGGTAAGTGGGGTAGGGGATACGCTCTCCACTCCAATTAAATGTCTCCAAGGCGTGCGTCTCAAATAGCCTCTTATAGTCCAAGCCCAGCTACTGGCCTTCTCGTGGCGGAATTGTTCAAACTGACAGGAGAAGGGGCGAAAGGCGAATATCTGGCGCCTGAAAACCAGACGCTTCGGGTAGATTAGAGTCTTGGTTGGTAGCTCATCTAGGAAAACTTTGATTTAAAACCCGCTGATGGCGAGGTTTTTCAGCTGCCGTGCATGGGGTGAAACTCCTCCCGGCCAATGAAGAAAAATGCGACTAAGGTTACCGCGCGGCGCCATCGTGGAAAAGTGAAGGAAAGGACTAAGGAAGTATTTAGTAGTCTCGAGGTCAGGCCTACTCAAATCACGGCACCTCTGATCTAGAGGCCAGCCACGTCCTATATACACATATATTGGTTAAATATCCATCACGCAGCTTAACCCAGGGGTGAAAATCGACGGCTACGCATATCATGGTGCCTTCGCTCTAGAGGCCGGTCACGTCCTATATACACCCATACTGGGATAATACGCCTAAACCAGCTTAACCCAGGGGTGAAAATCACTAGTGGCGAGGATTCGTCCTCCTGGACAAAAGCTCCGTTCCTGTCACCACCAGGAAGGGTAGCGGCCACGACCACAAAATGCTAAAGTCGGAGACACTGGACAAGGGCAGTCTAGATAGGTAACCACCTCTCACCCGGCGGGGATATATTCATAACCAAACCACGCCGAGGTTTTCCGCTGAGGAAGTCCAACTCTAGATTAAACTGGTGCAACGAAAACCACAGTGCCACTCAATGCCGCTTCTGTGACGTACCGAGAATATAGGCCCAAGCCCCACGATGCTCTGAGCTTCCATCCTGAATGAGACTATCGCGAGAAGCACAGGAGTAAATTCAGTAGAATCACGGGGCAATCTTGGTTGTAGAAGCGAACGAAGAAGAAGAAGAAGAAGGAGAAGACTCATATATAGAAGTTTCTTTTCTCACATTTGGAAGACTTTGATATGTTATATTCAAACGCTTTAACTCATAAACAGAAGGTTGTGACTTATTGGATTTTAAAAATCTGAACATGTAAAGATAAATAAGCAAAGTTTATATCTCTTGAAATTTAATCCTGTTGTGACTTATATTTTAGAATTCATATGGGATTGATTTGGAAGCGAGATCTGGAATGCCAGAATATATAAGAAGTTATACAAGATATTCATTCATTCATTTGCATGTCCCTTGCTGAACTTTGCCTCCCAAACAGCTCTCTTGTAGGCCTCTCGGTTGTGAGCAAGACGGCCTGCGGCTGCGGCATCCATTTGCAGATCGTCAACAATGTCCTGCAGCCATCTTCGTTTTGGTCTTCCTCTTTTTCTTTTTCCCCATTATGTATCCTTCCAATATGGTCTTCTCTAAATTATCATGACGTTTAATGTGTCCAAAATATTTAAGTTTTCTCTCTTTAATCCTATTTACTAGCCAGCCTTCTTCAATATTAAGCTCTTGTAGTATAGATATATTTGTTCTTTTTTGTGTCCATGATATTTGGAGACCTCTTCTGTAGCATTTACATTCAAAGGCATTTATGTGTTTCTCATCTGTTTTGTTAAGTGTCCAGGTCTCACAGGCATATGTTGCGATGGGAAAGATGCATGCCCTTAAAATCTTATTTTTGTAGTTCTGTCTGCTCCTCTCCACATTTATACTTTGTATTTATGCTGCCTTGATTATTATATACTGATACTTAAGAAAGTGTTTTATTATTAGAAAAACTTTTCTTGGCTGTTCAGTTCTGTGTCAAAGTTTTATGAGGCGCACGACCTAATGTTTTTTTTTAAAAAATCAATTTGCACCGCAGAAAACGATTTATTTGGATTAGTTATCAGTTCTTTTATTAGTTTCTTTACTTATTTTGGATAAAATACACACAAATTTCATCAAAAAGAACTTACAGAAAGTCTGGATTTCATGACAGAAATGTATTATTTTAAAAGTGTGCATGAAAAGTTTGACACGGAAGATTTGTGTGTGTGTGCGTAATTAGTAGATTTTAATACGAATTTTATTAAAGTACGTTAAAATAGAAAAATGAAAGAGGATTTCAAATTTATCTACTTTTGTGTTGCATGTTTGAACTTGTCAACTGTCAGGGTCGCGTAGCAGCTGATAACGTTTAAATTATGACAGTAGAAACAGACAGTTAGGGCTCTATCTTTCTCATACAAGGTAAAGATGCCGACCTTCAGTCTTACACCAGACAGCCTTTAGACATTTACGGGTTCTTGTTGACGTTAAATTCAAACTGTTTGCTCCTCCTGTAAAAATGTTTTAGATAGAGTCGATAACACTGTGGGAAATCTAATCTTACAACATTATGGAACAAAACATGCATGATTTAGCTAGAGGATATGTACAGCGATCATACCGAAGGTCAAGACCAAAACATTTTTAAAAATCAGATTTTATAGATTGAGAAAATATAAATGTATCACCTATTCTGCATCCATTGTACTTCATGTGGAGGTCACATGAAGTCACTATCATCAAAACGTTACAAGAAAGGACATAACAGATAAATTTGAAATTGGCATTTCAACTGTATCGAAGAGTGGGCGGCAATTTCTGAAGGAAGTGTCACATTTGATCAGTTTGTTTCAGTTGATAACGGCTTGCTGTCAATGGAAATGTATTCAGTGGAAGAGATCGTCGCTAGATGCAGTAAAAGCGCGACCACGCGGAGCCGACACAAAATGGCGGGTGCTGGAGTTTCGTTTCGTCAATTAAAATTATCTGCAGTTTTGTCTATAAAATGCCTTTAAATTCTGTAAATTTCTTCTATATAAAATTTATTCTTTTATATACCTGGAACTGAGAGTCATTGTTTTAATATTTATATTATTAATACACAGGTCAAAGATGAAGTCTTTGCTTGATTTCAAACATTTGTTATACAAAAACTAAACTAGATAATGACATGTAGTCTCTGTTTTTTTCCAAGTTTTTATTCACAGTGTTTCTTTATTCACTATTCATGCAGGTCAACATGTTCCCTGTTACCTGGAAAACGTCCAAGTCATACTCGTTCTCTTGTCACGTGTTCTTCAACATCGCTTTAATCATTGCTCCTAAAACATCCGTTATCTTTGTGTTCAAAGTTTTAATACCAGGAACTGGTGAATTGAACACTTTGTCCTTAGTGTAACCCCATGAGGGTGAAGACATGTGTCCGATGAGGCAATTAGAGATCCATATCTGATATGCTAGCGTGAGGGTTAGCTAACCATAACTATATGCTAGCGTGAGGGTTAGCTAACCATAGCTATATGCTAGCGTGAGGGTTAGCTAACCATATCTGATATGCTAGCGTGAGGGTTAGCTAACCATAGCTGATATGCTAGCGTGAGGTTTAGCTAACCATAGCTATATGCTAGAGTCAGGGTTAGCTAACCATAGCTGATATGCTAGCGTGAGGGTTAGCTTACAATAGATGATATGCTAGCGTCAGGGTCGTTGAACCATAGGTGAATATGACCCTCTCCCAACTCTCCGCGTTACCCCCAGTAACAGTCCACCCAGCTAACTGGGTATCGATCGCCATAGTCCCCATGGTGGTGTAGTCTGCTAAAGAAGCATTGCACACAGCCCATCTCCTGCTTTAGTCTGTACTCCGAGACTGAAAAAATAGCTGCCATAACCTGCTCCCACGCCGATACGATGTTGTGCCTCAATACCTCCACAGCATCGGCTGCGAAGAACACCAGCTCGCAGTTACAGGGAGATTGCACAAAGAAAACAGCGTAACCCATTAAAAAAAAGATCAAGAGTAGAAATGTCGGTGACAGTGGTGGCTAATGCGTTGGGACATCCCTCCCAGTTCATTGTAAAGTTTGTATTCAAGAACTGACCAACACGTGACTCATAAGATGGCGGTGCATCATCTTGTTGGAAAATTACAAATGGCTGAAACTCCCCCTTTTTCTATACTTTCTCCTCCTCCTCCACCTTCTTCTTCTTCTTCTTCTTCTCGTTCTTCTACTTTTTGTCGTCTTCTTCATCTTTTTCTACTTTTCTTCTTCTTCTTCTTCTTCATTTTCTTCTCGTTTTCATACTTCTTCTTCTTCTCCTCATATTTCTTCATCTTATTCTTCTTCTTCTCTTACCTCTTCTTCTTATTATTATTATTATTCTACCTTTTCGTCTTCTTCTTCTTCCTCTTCTTCTTCTTCTTTTTCTTCTTCTTCTTCTTTTCCTTCTTCTTTACCTTTCCAAGCCATTAAGGCTCACTGCTGAAGAAAAAGTTCGCCTCCCCTGCTCTCTATTACTAATCTTCTCTCTGCAGTTGGTGACTCCAAATTCCTGCATACATTCGTCTGAGTTGTCTCTCCTTCTCTGTCTTGGTCTACCAATGGTGTTATTTCCTGCGTTTCTTCTTGTACATACATGATTTTTGTTCGTCGATTTCTTCCATTCTAGTTTTATGTATATAAGAAAAAAGGAAAGAAAATTTATATTTCCCAAATCTTTTTTTTTAAAATAATGTCGAAACCACCTGACCTTGACATTCTGCAAGTAGGTAAAACTGGAATCTTGAAGAGTACGACCGGAAACAGTATTCTGAGACAGAAAGTTTTCAGGAGTTCATCAAGCACTACATCAGTGACTTCACATCTTCAGTCTGGCGTGACGGAGTTTAACGGTCGATCTGTAGAGGTAATGGATGGTCCAGGAGTGGGAGACACAAGGCTAAATAGTTGGAACGCTGCCAGGTTGGCCAGGTCAGCCTTGGAGCGCGCCATGCAGGCAAATTCTCACGGCTACCACGCGTTTCTTGGAAAGGCACATAATAAAAAAAAGAGAGGAAGACCAAGGCGGAAATAACTGCAAGACATCGTTGATGATCTGCAAATGGATGCATCAGAAGCAGGGCATCTTGCTTACAACCGAGAGGCCTACAGGAGAGTTGTTAGGGAGGCAAAGTTCCACAAGGGACATGCAAATGTCTGACTGAAATGACTGACCATGCGTTTCTGATTGTGGTGAGATTTGGCCAGAAGTTTACAAAGTAAGATCAAGATACTGTTATATTTCTGAATGGAGTTTTTGGTGAGGATTTTGTTAGAAATTACTGCATTATAGTGATGACTTGTGGAAATAGTTTTGAACAAAACAGTGAGGAGACTAGACTAAGCTTTAAAAACTGGTGCAGAGAACAAGATGGCGCGTATGCAGATCTTATGAGAGAGTGTAATGATAGAATAGTGTTATTTGACAATGTGACCAAAGATTACAGAAAAATGGATACTCAAATGTCACATTTAATCACGTTAATAGATAACCTACGTTTCCGCTGTCGCAGATACACTTATGAAGAATTTAGAAGAGTGAACTACAAAAACACAGGAGTACAATATGACCTAGGAAAACGATGAATTTTGAGAAAGAACTGCTAGTTCTGCTGAAGACTCCAAGACATCATTGATGATCTGCGAGTGGATGTATCAGCAGCAGGGCAGCTTTCTTACAACCGAGAGTAGAGCAGTAAAAAAAATCTTAGATGGCTTGACAAAATGACATGAGAGAAGTACAACAACAACCGGAACTAATGGAAAAACATGAAAGATCTAGAAACCATTGAGAGACATGATCCCCGACTTCTCCTGGCATGGCTTCTTATCTTATCTTATATCTTATATCCTTCCCGTGCCGTTAGACGTCACATAGGGCTCACAAAGTAGTTCGCCAATTTTTCCTGTCTTCGGCGAGTCTTTCAACCTCAACAAAGGATTTTATGCCTGTTAACTTGGCCTCTCTTAATAATGTTCTCTTCAGAGTTTCACGCGGTCTGCCCCTTTTTCTTCGGCCTGTTGTGTTCCACTTGATAGCTTGTTTTGGGATTCTCTGCTCATTTCTTCTCATCAAGTGGCCAACATATGTCCATCTCCTTTTCCTGATCACCCGTGACACTGGTTGTTGTTCAGTCATCTGTCTTTTCTCTGCATTGTTCTTGAATTCATTCCACTTGATGCCGAGTATTTTCCTTAGGCATTTGTTTTCAAAAGAGTCTAATTTCTTTTCTATTTCTTTAGTTGTTTTCCAGCTTTCGCATGCATAAATGAGGGTGGATATTACATTTGAATTGAATAGTCTTAACTTGGTTTTTGTGCTTATAACTTTTGAATTCCATATGTTCTCAAGATTCTTGAAGATTGATGCTGCTTTTGCAATTCTGATCCTAACTTCCTTTCTAGTGTCACCATCCTGGTCTATGTAGCTGCCAAGGTATGCAAATTGATTGACTTCTTCAATATCTGTCCCTTCTATGTGTATTTTTCCATTTTGAGTGATGGGAATTTTCATTATTTTTGTTTTGTCCTTGTTAATTTCAAGTCCTATTTTGCTAGCCAGTGAAGATAGGCTATCTGTTTTTTCTTGCATGGAATTCACATTATTACTGATAAGAGTTATGTCATCAGCAAAATCAAGATCTTCTAGTTGGGTCCCATGTACCCAGTCAATACCTGTGTTACCTGTGCAGCTAAACAGGTTTTGTTCAGACCAGTAGAAAGATAGATCGATACTGCATTCTGTGCTTTTAATCATTTAAGTCAGGATACACGACGATTTCGACGAAGAACAGATGAAGGTGAAGTAATTCTTGTAAGCGATTACTTTATCGATTTTTGTGTGTGTGCTGTACTAAAAGTGGGATAATGTGAAAACCTTCGTCGTGTTATATATTCTTATTTGTTGAGTGAGTGGATAAGAGTTTGTATGTAATAGCTTTCAATTCACATTTAGTATTTCTTTAATATATATATTGTTAGTACTAAACTGAAGTTGAATGACTGGGTTCTAGTGCAGTACGTGAGATGAATGCCAGATTATCAGATGAAGGACAGATTATCAGATGAAGGCCAGATTATCAGATGAAGGACAGATTATCAGATGAAGGCCAGATTATCAGATGAAGGACAGATTATCAGATGAAGGCCAGATTATCAGATGAAGGACAGATTATCAGATGAAGGACAGATTATCAGATGAAGGACAGATTATCAGACAGGCCTGCGTGCCCACCTTTTTACCCTTCGAAAATAAAGTTTGTTCGTTCGTTCATTCTTTAGGTACTCCGATGTCCTATTCGATATCTCTTTCAACGTATAATAACTAGCAGGCGTACCCCGGGTATGCTTGGATAAATAGGGTGCTAGACCACCATGTAGGGAATATTATTAGCTGAAGGCGTAAATTGTACACAACAGTGTTATAAAGCATTTTTTAAATGAATAAAAGATGACATTACTGGTTATGTGACAAATCGAGTATGTTTTAACGTGTCCTTGTCTTTGGCTTAATTAACTATTCCTGAAACTTTGAGATACGCGTTTCAAAAAGTTCAAATAATAAATTATACGATTTGACAAAGAATCCCCATGGGAACAGCTGTGTTAAGAACACACTTATCTTTCACCTGAGAACAGCTGTGTTAAGAATACACTTATCTTTCCCCTGAGAACAACTGTGTTAAGAATACACTTATCTTTCCCCTGAGAACAACTGTGTTAAGAACACACTTATCTTAACATAGTTTTTGTGAGACAGAGAACATAGATCTGTTTGCTTAAAAAGTCTGACCTACTTTTGTAGGCCAGAAACCTGTAGCAATCAACACTAATTGTAATTGTTATTTTTGTAAAATATAATGAAACGTTGGTGGACGGATGGGGACATTGAGATTGCCGGAAGGGATGAGGAAAATATGGTGTGAAATCAATACATCCAGGACGTGACAAACCTATGGGTCTTTACAACAATGGCTATCAGAATGATGTAAACTAAACAGAGGCATCACACTACTATAGGTGGCGGGGAATGGATATCATTGAAGCACTCATTGGATTCCTCATCCCAAAGTTGGAGTGTCTCTGTGGAACTGTCTCAAAGCCGCCTGGCCAGCCAGCTTTTGCATGCTGGATCTGACATAGAGAAGGGGCTTAAGTACAGCCACCAGAGGCTGGAAAACATAGTTTTGGCCAGGCCGCCTACACCACTGTCTTCATGGTAGTCCGAGCAAGACCACAGTCTGCCCTAGCAAGGAAAGGTGCGGAAGTCGGAGGTACCCAGCCAAAAGGCACATCGCAAATATCAAGGTACCAGGCATCATCGCTAATGTGCGTACGAAGAAGAAGAGAAGAAGACAAAGAATACATTACAAAAATAATTTAGAAGCATGATCAAAGTGTACTGTAGCCATAAGGATTAAATTATCCCAGTTTTCATGAAGCTTAACCAAGTAATCTTGTACTTATACGAAATCCCTGTAATTGTGAGATGGTGTTCTTTGCAGCCGATGCTGTAGAGATGTTGAGTTACAGCATCGTATCGGCGTGGGGGCGGGTTATGGCAGCTACATTTTTAGTCCCTGAGTACAGCTAAAAGCAAGGGGTGTACAATGCTTCTTTAGCAGACTCCACCACCATAGGGACTATGGCGATTCCTGCCACGTTAGCCAGGTTAAGCCTGTTACTAGGGGTACAAACTGAGTGGTGGGACAGAGTCTTGGTCAGCTATAGGTCGATAATCCTGACGCTAGCATATCAGCTATGATTCGCTAACACTGACTCTAGCATATCAGCTATGGGTCGCTGATTGCCTCACTGGACAGCGCCTTCACCCTCTTAATCAAGTAATATAACTGTTTAGCACGAATACACTTTTGGGATCTTGGCTTTATGTATAACAGACATTCTAAGTTTTTTTGACCATCCTTCCTGAATTCTAAATTAATTTTGGATGTTTTCCCATACACAATTTCATCCCTAGCTCCCTCATTCTTGACAACGAAGTCGATTCACAGTTGTCTCTGAAGTGTTTCTCCAACAGCCTCTTTCATTGAATTGCTATAGATCGTCAACTCCAACCTGCGATCCTCCAAGGATTTAAGGAGGTCCACGGAGAGTCATTGCGGATGTCTGCGTACCACGATTTGGTTAATGTATAACACTAGAATTATGTGAAGATTTTAACATTCCTACCATATGATAAGAGGGTACGGTGAAGTATCATTTGCTTAAGGAGTCCGTACCTGAGAAAGGTTGAGAACCGCTTCTACAGATCATTTAAGATGAAAACTAGTGTAGGGCACATCTAAGTCTGAAAATATCGCTCTTCGATGTCATCGGAAGTCGAGATATGACTAAATATTCTTGTGCAATCGCTTTGTCATACTGAGACCACGACATGGTGTCTGAGACCACGACATGGCGTCTGAGACCACGACATGGTGTCTGAGACCACGACATGGTGTCTGAGACCACGACATGGCGTCTGAGACCACGACATGGCGTCTGAGAACACGACATGGCGTCTGAGACCACGACATATCGTCTGAGACCACGACGTGGTGTCTGAGAACACGACATGGTGTCTGAGACTCCGACATGGTGTCTGAGACCACGACATGGCGTGTGGGACCACGACATGGCGTCTGAGACCACGACTTGGTGTCTGAGACCACGACATGGTGTCTGAGACCACGACATGGTGTCTGAGACCACGACATGCTGTCTGAGACCATGACATGCTGTCTGAGACCATGACATGGTGTCTGAGACCACGACATGGTGTCTGAGACCACGACTTGGTGTCTGAGACCACGACATGGTGTCTGAGACCACGACATGGTGTCTGAGACCATGACATGCTGTCTGAGACCATGACATGCTGTCTGAGACCATGACATGGTGTCTGAGACCACGACATGGTGTCTGAGACCACGACATGCTGTCTGAGACCACGACATGGTGTCTGAGACCATGACATGGTGTCTGAGACCACGACTTGGTGTCTGAGACCACGACATGGTGTCTGAGACCACGACATGGTGTCTGAGACCATGACATGCTGTCTGAGACCACGACATGGTGTCTGAGACCACGACATGCTGTCTGAGACCACGACATGGTGTCTGAGACCACGACTTGGTGTCTGAGACCATGACATGCTGTCTGAGACCACGACATGCTGTCTGAGACCACGACATGCTGTCTGAGACCACGACATGGTGTCTGAGACCACGACTTGGTGTCTGAGACCATGACATGCTGTCTGAGACCATGACATGGTGTCTGAGACCATGACATGGTGTCTGAGACCACGACATGGTGTCTGAGACCACGACATGCTGTCTGAGACCACGACATGGTGTCTGAGACCACGACATGCTGTCTGAGACCACGACATGCTGTCTGAGACCACGACATGCTGTCTGAGACCACGACATGGTGTCTGAGACCACGACATGCTGTCTGAGACCACGACATGGTGTCTGAGACCACGACATGCTGTCTGAGACCACGAGAAGGTGTCTGAGACCACGACTTGGTGTCTGAGACCATGACATGCTGTCTGAGACCATGACATGGTGTCTGAGACCATGACATGGTGTCTGAGACCACGACATGGTGTCTGAGACCACGACATGCTGTCTGAGACCACGACATGGTGTCTGAGACCACGACATGCTGTCTGAGACCACGACATGCTGTCTGAGACCACGACATGCTGTCTGAGACCACGACATGGTGTCTGAGACCACGACATGCTGTCTGAGACCACGACATGGTGTCTGAGACCACGACATGCTGTCTGAGACCACGAGAAGGTGCACTGACCGTGGAGGAGGAGGAGAGATATAATACAAGTAAGTATTTCTTTCTTGATTAAAAATAACAAAAATGGTTGGTTTTGAGTAGCTTGATGTGTGATGGCTGTTTGAAGAAAACATAACTGCATAATATGTACTGTGTAAAGTGTATGTGAATGTACGTTTTTCCTAATTTGGTTCTGTATTCAGAGTTGGGAGCATTGAGACCTGCAACTGTTTACGTCCATAAATGGGAATTTTAACAGGACACGTCTGTAAGCTGTGACAGGTCGCAGGGAGACCTTGTCACGGGCTATGAATATTTATGTCAGGGTCAACGAATCCGATTTAATTTTAAAGAACTAAAGAAAAATATGTTTTCATGTTTGGCGTCTTCTAATGTAAAAAAGAACTTCAGTTTGAAGCCAAAAAGATGGATGTGTTAATGAATCAAACTGGTTTGGCAGGATCATACGATGGTTTAGCCGAAATCGTGTAAATACCACGTGACTGATGTCAGTTGTTTGGCAGACAATGTACATAACAATGTCCATCTTTTGAAGAAAAAAAAAACAAAATGTACAAAAAAATGTCACTTAGTCCATCATATTATGAAAATATGAGCAAGCTTTGTTGAAATAATAGCCTGATATACTTACTTACATAGCAAAGACAAAACGTTAACAGAAATAGAAGGCGAGGCTTTCTCAACATAGCTAGTAAGGCCAGTTGATCTGTATCACTAAGTATATACTCACGGTGTGGTAAGCTCATTGTATTTGTTTTTATTTTGTTTTGTTTTTCCTAAGACAAATGCCCAACCCCACAGCCGTACATCACCATCTCCGTCCTGATCTATCAATCAATATTCAGAACAAAACAACAACAAAAACAAAAAAAAACTCAAAAGAAAGAAACTAAAAAAAAAGAATGAGTTAGCTGTTAAATTCGCACATCTAAATCCTAGAATGTGTGGCTGTGGTAGTATACGTGGTAACAAGTATCAGCGTCTTCATAGCATACAGCACGCCTCAGCGCGTATCTACAATACAACATTCTCTACGCTTTCCTAGAATACAACACTTCACAATGATTTTTTTCTAGAAAACAGCTAAATATAACAAGATGATCGTATTAAAGAACAGAAAAGAAATCTCAGCCGCGGTCCATCTTGTATATGTGGATGAAGACTGTAGAATTCATTAACACTTGTAAGTACGTGCAAACTTACTTAGTGAATCTAATATTACTTTTATCCCATAAATGAAAGGAATAATTCTTTGATGTGGCTAAAGGATTATATCTAGTTTAGATGTGACCAATTTTTGTTCATACAAACTAATTCTAAGTGTTAAATTTGTGTTCAGCTATTAGCCGTGCTATTGATTTGTTAGCAAATTTATATTACTTTATATCTATTTATTTATAATAACTTCAGATGGGAAATGCAGAACAGAAATTAGGAACAGAATAGGCCAAGCAAAGACTGCATGTCAGAGAATGAGAAACATATTATGCAACACATCTTTATCAATGAATGTTAGAAAACGACTTCTAAAATGTTATATTGAACCTATCTTGTAATATGGAAGTGAATCATAGACAATAGGCAGGTCTGCACAAAAGTCATTGGAAGCAGAAGAAATGTGGTTTATTAGAAGAATATTGCAAAAATATTCCCTGGACAGCAAAAATAACTAATGAAGAATGTATGAGAAGAGGTTGAGAGACAAAAAATCTTGTCACAAAATAAAAGAGACACAATGTACTTTCATAGGACATGCAATGAGAAGAGGGGGCATTGAAAATATGATAACCACAGGAAAAATAGAAGGAAGAAGATCAAGAGGAAGACCAAGAGAAATGATACTGAATAGTCTGACGGGATGGTGTGAGAGGAGATCACCAAATGAGCTAATGTCTTGCATGAAGGATCGTGTACTCTGGAGAAGCATAATAGCCAACGCCAGTCGGCACGGCACCTGATGATGATGATGATGATGATGATGATGATAATATCTATTTATCTTTCTTCAGTGTATTCATTCCTGTGTGCTAGTTTGCGTGTGTCGTGTGTGTATGCGTTTTCAATATGTTGAGGTTGTTTCCCCACTATTTGCTTTTATAATTTGTTTGTCTAACCGAGTGGTTCTCAACTCTTTCATCAAGAGTCCCAGAAACCTGAAGGCAGTGCAATTCTTTTCCTGTCTACATTTTGCCACTACCTGGAATAAAATAAAATAAAATAAAATAAAATAAAAATAAAATAAACTAAAGTAAAAATATTGTGAAATCTAGACGAGTTACTT
Organism: Achatina immaculata; assembly: GCA_009760885.1. Taxonomy (NCBI): domain Eukaryota; kingdom Metazoa; phylum Mollusca; class Gastropoda; order Stylommatophora; family Achatinidae; genus Lissachatina; species Lissachatina immaculata. Next base: position 700,233 of record CM019714.1, read on the forward strand.
GAACTCAGACTTGACACTTCTCCTATCCCAGTTCTAGAGCCAGTGACCTCCTTGATAAGTTTTGAGTTCGCTGTGGAAAGATATTTACTTTTCTTATACTATATTTTTACTGGTTGTTGCCATTTATTGCCCTTTATTTGGGTGCATTTTTTGCCCCTGCAGCAGCAAAGAAAGGGACCAGAATGAAATCCCAGCTTTTGATGCTCTCGTGCAGATTTTGTTAGATGTCGTCCCGAGCTCTCCTTCAATTATTGCCAAAATGTCATGTCGAGCTTTCGTGTAGTCCTTATTCTATCATATCAAGTTCTCGTTAAAGTCTTGGCATGTTGTCATGTCGAGTTCTCGTGCAGTTCTAGGCATGATGTCACGTGAGTTATAGCCCAGTTATAGCCATGACGTTTAGTCGAATTGTCGTTCAATTTCTGCCATGATTTCATGTTATTTTTTTCGTGTAATTCTTAGCAAAGACAAAACATTAATAGAAATAAAAGGCCGGGCTTTCTCATCATAGCTAGTAAGGCCAGCTGACCTGGATCACTAAGTATATACTCACGGTGTGGTAAGCCAATTGTATTTGTTTTTATTTTGTTTTGTTTTTCCTGAGACAAACGCCCACCCCCACACCCATCCATCGCCATCTCCGTCCTCATCTATCAATCAATATTCAGAAAAAGAAAAGATATATATATATATATATAAAAGAGTTAGCTGTAAAATTCGCACATCCAAATCCTAGAATGCTTCATTGATTACACCAAGGCATTCGACAAAGTGAAACATAATGAAATTATTAAAATGCTTGAAGACATCAATATAGACGGCAAAGATCTGAGGATTGTAAAACATCTATACTGGCAGCAAGAAGCAGCAGTTCGAGTTGAAAATAGAACTGGAAAATATCAACCGATAAAACAAGGGGTGCGACAAGGATGTGTACTATCTCCAGATCATTTTTTTCTCTGTACAGAGAGAATATTCTAACAACGATCATCATAGAACCAGGCATAACATTTGGATTATACAATATTAACAACCTTCGGTATGCTGAAGACACAGTACTGATAGCTGAGAACCAACAAGACCTGCAAAATCTATTGGGTAAAGTCGCCAAATAAAGTGAACAGAAAGGCCTTACTTTGAACATCAAAAAGACAGAGACTATGGTTATATCTAAGAAACAGATTTCACCAACATGCAGTATTAAATTAAACGGAACTATTCTAAAGCAGGTGCAGAACTTCAAATATCTTGGAGCAGTAATAACTTCAGATGGGAAATGCAGAACAGAAAGTAGGAACAGAATAGGCCAAGCAAAGACTGCATTTCAGAGAATGAGAAACATATTCTGCAACACATCCTTATCAATGAATGTTAGAAAACGAGTCCTAAAATGCTATACTGAACATATCTTGTTATATAGAAGTGAATCATGGACAATAGGCAAGTCTGCCCAAAAATCAATGGAAGCAACAGAAATGTGGTTTATTAGAAGAATGTTGCGAATCCCTTGGACAGCAAAAATAACTAATGAAGAATGTATGAGAAGAGCTGGAGAGACAGAAAAACGTTGTCAAAACGATAAGAGAGAGACAATTTATTACCACAGGAGATGCAATGAGAAAGGGGGGGGGGCATTGAAAATATTATAACAGCATAAAAAATAGAAGGAAGAAGATCAAGAGAAGACCAAGAGAAATGATACTGGACAGTCTGACGGGATGGTGTGAGAGGAGATCACCAACTGAGCTGATGGCCTGCATGAAGGATCGTGTACTCTGGAGAAGCATAATAGCCAACGCCAGTCGGCACGGCACCTGATAACGATGATGATGAACTCCTAGAATGTGTGACTGTGGTAGAAGACGCGGTCACAAGTCTCAGTTTCTTCATAGCATACAGCACGCCTCAGTGCTTTTCTACAATACAGCATTCTCTACGTTTTCCTAGAAAATACACGTCTCAATGATTTTTTCTAGAAAACGGCTAAATATAACAAGATGATCGGATAAAAGAACCGAAAAAAAAATCTCTGCTGCAGTCCACCATCTTGTATGTTGGGATCAAGACTGTAGAAGTCATTAACATCTGTAAGTACGAACAAACTTACTTACTGAATCTAATATTATTTTTTTTCTCGATAAATGAGGTAAATAATTCTTTGTTGTGGCTAAAGGATAATATCTAGTTTAGATGTGATCAATTTTTCTTCATACAAACTAATTCTACGTGCTAAATTTTTGTTCAACTCTCAGCCTTGCTATTGATTTGTTAGTAAATTTATATTACTTTATATCTATTTATTTATAATAACTTCAGATGGGAAATGCAGAACAGAAATTAGGAACAGAATAGGCCAAGCAAAGACTGCATTTCAGAGAATGAGAAACATATTCTGCAACACATCCTTATCAATGAATGTTAGAAAACGACTTCTAAAATGTTATATTGAACTTATCTTGTTATATGGAAGTGAATCATGAACAATAGGCAAGTCTGCACAAAAATCATTGGAAGCAACAGAAATGTGGTTTATTATAAGAATATTGCGAATCCCCTGGACAGCAAAAATAACTAATGAAGAATGTTTGAGAAGAGCTGGAGAGACAAAAAAAATCTTGTCAAAAAATAAAAGAGAGGCAATGTATTTTCATAGGACATGCAATGAGAAGAGGGGGCATTGAAAATAAACAACAGGAAAAACAGAGGGAAGAAGATCCAGAGGAAGATCAAGAAAAATGATACTGGACAGTCTGACGGGATGCTGTGAGAGGAGATCACCAAATGTGCTAATGTCCTGCATGAAGGGTCGTGTTCTCTGGAGAAGTATAATTGCCAACGCCAGTCGGCACGGCACATGATGATGATGATGATGAATATTATGATGATGATGATGATATATCTTTCTTCTGTGTATTCGTTATTGCGTACTCGTGCGTGTGTATCGTGTGTGTATGTGTTTTCAATATGCACTTTCTCGTGGGTTGTTCCTCACTATTTGCTTTTATAATTTGTTTGTCTAATCGAGTGGTTCTCAACTCTTTCTTCAAGAGTCCCAGAAACCTAAAGGCATTGATAATTCTTTTCCTGTCTACACTTTGCCACTACTTGGAATAAAATAAAAATAAAAATAAAATAAAGTACAAATAATGTGAAATCTAGGCGAGTTACTTGAACTCAAACTTGACGCTCCGCGTATCCCAGTTTTAGAGGCAGTGACCTCCTTGATAAGTTTTGAGTTCGCAGTGGAAAGATATTTTCTTATACTATATTTTTATTTGTTGTTGATTTTCTTAGCCATTATTTGGGAGAAATTTTTCCCTGCAACAACAAAGAAAGGGATCAGAATGAAATCCCAGCTTTTGATGTTCTTGTGCAGTTCTTGTTAGATGTCGTCTCGAGTTCTCCTTCAATTCTTGCCACAATGTCAAGTCGAGTTTTCGTGTAGTCCTTATTCTGTCATATCGAGTTCTCGTTAATGTCTTGGCATGATGTCATGTCGAGTTCTCGTGCAGTTCTAGGCATGATGTCACGTCGAGTTCTCGTGCAGTTCTAGGCATGACGTCTCGTCGAGTTGTCGTACAGTTCTTGTATGATGTCGTGTCGAATTGTCGTTCAATTCTTGGCATGATTTCATGTTTTTTCGTGTGGTTCTTGGCATGATTTCATGTTTTTTTGTGTTTTTTTGGGCATGATTTCATGTTTTTGTCGTGTGGTTCTTGGCATTATTTCATATTTTTTTCGTGTGGTTCTTGGCATGATTTCATGTTGTTTTTTTCGTGTGGTTCTTGGCATGATTTCATGTTGTTTTTTTTCGTGTGGTTCTTGGCATGAATTCATGTTGTTTTTTTCGTGTGGTTCTTGGCATGATTTCATGTTGTTTTTTTCGTGTGGTTCTTGGCATGATTTCATGTTGTTTTTTTTCGTGTGGTTCTTGGCATGAATTCATGTTGTTTTTTTCGTGTGGTTCTTGGCATGATTTCATGTTGTTTTTTTTCGTGTGGTTCTTGGCATGATTTCATGTTTTATTCGTGTGGTTCTTGGGATATGTCACGTCGAGTTCACGTGCAGTTCTTGGCCTGATTTTATGTCGAGTTCTCTTTGTGTGCTGTGAATGGCAAGACTACCTCTGCCATTTCCTCTCTTTCTCCTTCGTTTTAGTTAAACATGATGGCGGGCGATAGAAAACCAGATCAAAAATCAAAATGTGAACAGGATTTGGAATTCAAAAGTCAACACTACAAAAAACTTGATATCTTTGAACAGAGAAGAAAAAAATCTTCAGATTACACAAAGAGCTGTCACATGATCAAAACTCATATCTCTTACATGTTACACAAACTTCTGGCGTTAAGCATAGAAAAAAGAAACTAAGAGAGAGAAAGAGACACAGAGAGAGAGAGAGAGAGAGAGAGAGAGGTTTTACACTTATGAAAATACAGAATGTATGTGTATGTGCACTGAAAAGAAAGCACCTAAAGAAGATTAAAGTAGTCTGGAACAGAAAAGAGTAATATTTTATAAAACGGTGTAGCATATCTTTGCTCGCTATCAAAACTTGGCAGAGAAAACTCCAAAGTTTTGTGTCAGTTGTTTTTTACAAGACAAGAAACCTGAATTTACAATTACATTTTGTTATTATTTATGTGAAAGTAAACAGACACACACAGAAACACACACATACACACAAGACATGCACACAAGTCACGTGCTCGTGTCTTAAATTATTAAAGATGTTGTTTCATTAAAACTATTTAATCCCAGTTAATTAGAAACTTTTATCCAGATTAACTGCATATTAATCGAAAATTTCATGTATTTTCTTCAAGCATGTTAACATTGATGTATTACGCATATATAGTCCAGTGATAACTTTCTAACATAAAACAGTGGTTGATAGATCATTTGTCTCTGGGCGTGTTAAATTATTTTAGTTAATTTAATGTTGTGTAGCATAAACAACTGAAAACACAACTAAACTAGAATCAGTCAAATGCTAAAATAACCTTTTTTTGTTTATATTATAAGCCACATCGCGAAAAGGTGATGTTTACATGGAACGATAGTGGCGGGGGAAGGTAAATATTTTCCAGGTAACATAGCCAGAGTTTAGAATTTGCTCTAATATGGAATCAGGTAAGTTTCCATTTTGTTGCTCAAGTCTGTATCGCTCAAATTGTGTTTTCATGAATGAATGGATCACCTTCAGGGTCTGGTGACAGTTCGTCCATTCGCATTTTCTTTCAGGGTGGATTTACTGGTGCGTGTTCATCATTATTAAATTGGTCAGAATTTTGCAGAAGAACTTGCAGCTCTTGTCAAATCTCAATTCTTAAGATTTTGGAAAAGCCAGTTCAGCAAAGTCGCAATTCTCAATAATGGGAGGTCAAAGTTAAGTCTGCGGTCACAAAAGCTCGTATCAAGGGATATAACATAATAATTAAACCCATACTAAAGGGAAAAGAAAACAGAAAAAAGAGCAAGAGGTCGACAAAGATATAAAAACTCAACATAATGAAAAACTAACCCAGTTCACTGTGAGAGGAAAGGACAGAGTAAGCTTAGAGACCTCTGCATTCTACCATATCGTGGAGGGATCAACAGCGATTCCTCAGCTTTGTGACATTTCAGGGATCAATGATTAGCGATTCCTCAGCTCTGTGACATTTCAGGGATAAATGATCAGCGATTCCTAGAGCTCTGTGACATTTCAGAGATCAATGATCAGCTTTTCCTCAGCTCTGTGACATTTCAGGGATCAATCATCAGCGATTCCTCAGCTCTGTGACATTTCAGGGATCATCAGAGATTCCTCAGCTCTGTGACATTTCAGGGATCAATGATCAGTGATTCCTCAGCGATCAGTACACTAGGACAGTTCAGCGGTCAGTGCACTAGGACAGTTCAGCGGTCAGTGCACTAGGACAGTTCAGCGATCAGTGCACTAGGACAGTTCAGCGATCAGTACACTAGGACAGTTCAGTGATCAGTACACTAGGACAGTTCAGCGATCAGTACACTAGGACAGTTCAGCGATCAGTGCACTAGGACAGTTCAGCGATCAGTACACTAGGACAGTTCAGCGATAAGTGCACTAGGACAGTTCAGCGATCAGTACACTAGGACAGTTCAGCGATCGGTACATTAGGACACTGCAGTGATCAGTGCTTTAAGACACTTCAGCAATCAGTACTCATTGCCTTCTCAGAGGTCACTAGCCAGGTTCAAGGACCAGGTGCCACACTGTTTCAAGTCGTTTTATTTGTAGACTCCACAGTATTATACAATTTACACTTACCATAAACACTGCTGTTAGTTTTCATACGGCCGAGAAATGTAACTTAACTTGATATTTAGAAAGCTTTCAAACTGAAATATAAACCAACGAAAATGCCATTCAGAAGTGTCTATTAGTTCTAGTAAATATATAACACAGTTATGATATACTAAAAACAAAACGAAGACCACGTGCAAATTTCTATTAACTTTCAGAAAAGACAAAGTGATATCTTGAACAAATTAGAATGTTATATTAATATTTGTCTCATGACAAAATGAAGGAACCATCAGATATTGACCTACTTCTAATAGGGAAAACCGGATGTGGAAGGAGTGCAACTGGAAACAGTATTCTCAGACGAAGGGCTTTCAAAAGTAGGTCAAGCATTATGTCAGTGACCACTAAAGTTGATTATGAGGTATCTGAATTTGCTGGTCGAGTTATCAAAGTGGTAGATGGTCCATGAGTTGGGTACACGAGATTAGATAATGCAGAAGCTGTCAACTTTGTTCAATCGGCCATGGAGTTTGCCATCACTGCGAATCCCCTTGTCTACCATGCGTTACTTCTGGTACTCAGATTTTGTGAGAGATATGGACCTGAAGATCAAGACACGGTTGCCTTCTTAAAGAAAATATTTGGTGAATCTTTTGTCAGAGATTATTGTATTTTGGTACTGACTTGTGGAGATAAATTTGTAGAAGAAGATTCAGTTGCAGACTTTGAGGGCTGGTGCAAAGAACAAACTGGGGTGTTTGCGGAACTCATGAAGGAATGAAACAACAGAGTATTACTATTTGATAATACTACAAAAGATGAGAGAAAAAAGTGTGATCAAATAGAAAAGCTGCTCAAGATGGTGGATAGCTTAAGTTCTCAAGGTCACAGATACACAGATGAAAATTTTACAAGGGCCAAAGTAGCGAGAGAAAGGCTCATACTAGAAGCAAAGGAGCCAGTGATTCGTGAGGAAACAATGACAGAGATAAGTCTGATTATGTTCAAATTTCAGGACTTACAAGAACAAGATGACCTGAAAATGAAAATCGAGTCTCTTGAAGATCTCCTGATACGGGCTGAGAATTTATGCCATAGCATCTCCTCACAAAATCGTGGGACCGGTGTTTTTCACGATTTATGTGAGACCGTGAAGTCGACACACAGAACTGTGAGTGAGGAGATCAAATTCTCCATCAGAATGTTGAAAGAAAGAGAAATAATTAAGAAACGAGAAGAAGAAACTAGAAGGATCATGGAAGAAAAACTAAAAAAAAAAACAAAAAGAGAAATGTGAAGAAAGACTAAAAGAAGAATGTTTAAAAGAAGAAGAACGCAGAAAGATCGAACAGGAACAAGAGAAGAAGCGACATGAAGCAGAAGAACAGAGAAAGAAAGAGATGGAAGAATTTAAAAGAAAACTACAGAAAGAACATGAAAAACAACAAATGAAACAGAAAGATAGGATAGAAGAATTGGACAAGAAATACCAGGAAATGAAATCCAAAGACAATGAAGGTTTCTTTGACAAGGATAGAGACATTTCCTCCTTTGTGTTCCAAGGATTTAAATCTAGGTTTGCCTAAATATCACCAGACCAGGAATCTGACCACACAAGAGCGTTATTTCGGTTCATAAAACATGACCTGAGAAAATGGCATCAGACAGTCCAACATTAACGTGTTCAGCTTCAGTCATATATAACATGTCCAGCACATCTAGAAGCTTATGAACTGTGCCTGAAGCATTGTTCAAGTTCACTGCACATACAAACTATTAACAATTTTATGTTCAAACAGAAATGAACATATTGTTCGGACAAAAAAATACATATGTTCTCAGAATCCTAATATAAATAACGTTGTCTGGCCTTGATGAGAAATATTGTTTAAAAAACCATGACTCGAAGAACGTTTATTCTCACATGCACAGCAGAGTCCAGTGAACAGCTCCTTAGACATCTGGTAAACAACACTTATATTTAAATTTATTTTTTTCTGATTGAAAATGATGATCTGTTGTCTCTAATTAAAGTTATGTTGCTGCCATGGTTTTAAAATGTTTCTTAAAATGTTCTAAAATACGTTTAATATTTGAAAACAAAAACAGAGCTTTTTTGCACAAGACACATCGGGCCTCAGTTTGTTCTGAGAAATGACGTGATATCTTATTTTTAATGTCTGTAGCAGTTTGAAACTATGAACTACGAACAACAGAAAAAAACCAAGTAAGTGCAGTTATTTCATTTAAAAAACTGTTAATTCACTTGGGACGATTCATTGTAGATTAATTGTAATGATCATCATCATCATCATCATCATCTGCCGTGCCGACTGAAGTTGGCTATTATGCTTCTCCAGAGTACACGATCCCTCATGCAGGCCATCAGCTCAGTTGGTGATCTCCTCTCACACCATCCCGTCAGACTGTCCAGTATCATTTCTCTTGGTCTTCCTCTTGATCTTCTTCCTTCTATTTTTCCTGTTGTTATAATATTTTCATTGCCCCCCCCCCTCCTCTCATTGCATGTCCTATGAAAGTACATTGTCTCTCTCTTATCTTTTTGACAAGGCTTTTTGTCTCTCCAACTACTCTTCTCATACATTCTTCATTAGTTATTTTTGCTGTCCAAGGGATTCGCAACATTCTTCTAATAAACCACATTTCTGCTGCTTCCAATGATTTTTGTGCAGACTTGCCTATTGTCCATGATTCACTTCCATATAACAAAATAGCTTCAATATAGCATTTTAGGACTCGTTTTCTAACATTCATTGATAAGGATGTGTTGGTTAATATGTTTCCCATTCTCTGAAATGCAGTCTTTGCTTGGCCTATTCTGTTCCTGCTTTCTGTTCTGCATTTCCCATCTGAAGTTATTACTGCTCCAAGGTATTTGAATTTCCTCACCTGCTTTAGAATAGTTCCGTTTAATTTAATACTGCATGCTGGTGGATTCTGTTTCTTAGATATAATTGTAATGAACGGAAGGAAAAAAATATTGGATTAGCTTGATTCGCTGAAGAAAATAATATAAATGTCATTGTATAATTTCTCACTATTTAGAAAATAAATCTATATTGCCGAGACACTATGCACGTACTGTTTCCTGTTCAAAGTAAGTTATAAAATTATAGATAACATATCTTTTACAAGCTTTTCGTGTCCTTTTCGGTAGATTTCTAAGGGAAATCAGTTTGTCTTTTTTACTATCTGGTGTCATCTTGTCAAAAGTTATCCCAGAGTAGTGGTTCGTGTAGGAAAGGTGTTGCTAAATTTTGCATAGAAATGAAGTACATCTTCTGCGTTAGACTTAATCTGTGTTAAATTATCTTCTTAAAATTAAAGTCTGAATCAAGAAAGATGGAAAGATGTTACTAAGGTAACAGGAATTAAAAAATGTGAATATATTATACTTGTATTTCAGATAAGCTTTTATTGTTTAAAACTAGATAGGAAATAGTTTGTCTTTACACGGATTAGCTCCTTATCACGTTATCATTTCAGTACTAGTAGTATACAAATGACATAAATCCCTTGATGAGGTTGAAAAACTCGCCGAAAACAGGAAAACTGGCGAACTACCATGCGAGCCCTATGTGACGTTTGATGGCACGGGACAGACGTAGTATGTAAGATTACGCAAACATGATGATACTTTTGTTTTCGTTTTAAATACTTTTTTTTTGTGTCTTTCCACGTCATACTGAAGTATCGTAAACATTTCCTTAGAACCAACTTAATCAACAGTTTTTTCAAAGAAAGGGCAAGTTCAACTGTACATGTTGAAACGGCAATGTTGCTTCCTGTTTCCACATAGTATCATTTTTGCTGGCTACAAAATGTCTTAGAAAAGTTCCAGTGAATTCAACACTGTATAATTTCATACTTGAAATTAGGGCTGTACCATTTCATACATGAATTTAATACTGTCTAACTTCATATTTGAATTTAGCGGTGTAAAACTCCCTACTTAAGTTAATAACGCAGTATAACTCCGTGTTGAATTCAGTACTGTATATTTCCAAACTTGGAATTCAACGCCATACTAGAAAGACCCTGCTAGGCCTAAACAGAGGAAATTCGTATTTCACCTGTACAGATTTTACTGAATTTTCCGCTTCAGACAAGACTAATAAGGGAAAAGGTAAAATTCCCGTTCCCATGTCATTAAGGCATATTGGGGAATAAGGTGTTATGCCCGTATTTTCCATGACCTTCGGCACATAAAAGTGTGATGTGGTCAGTATCACGCATGGCCGCTTTACCTTCCCAGGTTTCTCTGCTACCCATTTTTAGAGGCTGGGTCAACCCAAAGACTAAACATGTTTATTTCCCATTTCCCCCGCCCCCCACTAGAAAAAAAAATTGTATAAAAATGCAACCTTTAAAGAGTAGCACTTCACCAACGCTAAGATCAGCACTTCACCCTCGCTAAGATCAGCATCTTAGATGGCTGCTGAACTGACGTAATGGCAGTGCGGTTTGTGCTTGAAATGTTAATTATTCTGTTCTTTTACTATTATTTAAAATTATTTTTTAAGTATTAACCTTCACCTGAAGTTCTTTTTTAACGCTTATGATTATTTTATAACATAACTTTAAAACTGTGTTTTAAGCTTCTGTAAAGCAAACAAATCATTCAGTTTTTAAAAATCTTGTTACGTATAAATGTTCTATAATATATTTTTATTGCCAATTTTTATATTTTTAAATTTTTATTTCAATGATTGATTTTTCTATTATATTTTTTTATTTTCATTATAATTTTATTCAAATTTTAAATGCTATTTTAAATTTTAAAAATTTATTTCGGTTAATCAGATCCTTACTTACATTTTTTTTTCTTTTAAAGTTACTAATACCACGGCGGCAGCGGTGGCGCAGTAGATTAGTCACTCGTTCGCCAGCCAAACGACGTGGTTTCGATTTCTCCTGATCGCAGTGGCGGTAAGACCCTGACTAGCCCTCCACTCCCCCCCCCGCTCCCCACCAAAGTTATTGACTTTATAAACAGAGGTTTTTACTCATCTATACTACTTTTTTAACTATAAACAGAAGTTTTATATATATATATATATAAGTTCATGGCTTTATAAACAGAATTCATTTTACTCATAAGTGGATGTTTTCGACTTTATAAATAGAAGTTTTATATATATATATATATATATATATATATATATATATATATATATATATATATGTTTATGATTTGAAATAGAAGGTTTTTGAACTATAAATATAAGTTGTTCACTAATATAAATCCTTGACTTTATAAGTATAATTTTTTTTATTCATTTATAGAAGTCTTTTTTACTCACATATAGAAGTTTATGACTACAAATTGAAATCTTTATTCATATATAGAAGATTTTGACTCATATAGAAGTTCTTGACTTTATAAATAGAGGTTTTTGACTCATATATATGTTTTAAGGATTCTTATAGCCGGAGGTGGGGTGGGGGATACGCTCTCCACTCCAATTAAATGTCTCCAACTCGTTAGTCTCAAATAGCCTTTGACAGTCAAGTCCAGCTCCTGACCTTCTCGTGGCGGAACTGTTCAAACTGACAAGAGAAGGGGCGCCTGAAAACCAAACGCTTCGGGTAATTTAGAGTTTTATTTGGTAGCTGATCTAGAAGAAGGAAAACTCTGATTTAAGACACGCTGCTCGCGAGGCGAGGTGTTTCAGCTGCCGTGCGTGGGGTGAAACTCATCCCGTCCAATGAAGAAAAATGCGACTAAGGTTGCCGCCCGGCGCCACCGTGGAAAAGTGAAGGAAAGTAATAAGTGAAATATTCAATAGTCTCGAGGTCAGGACTACTCAAATCACGGCACCTCTGCCCTAGAGGCCGGCCACGTTATATATACACCCATACTGGGGTAGATTGCCTAAACCAGCCTAACCAAGGGGTTAAACTGCTGCCGAGATTCCTCGGTTGCCTTACGTTGGGCGAAACTCTTGCCAGCCAGTGAAGAAAATGTGATTAGGGTTGCGGTACGCGCCGCTGTGAAAAAGGTGATGGAAAGGATACAGTGAAGTTTAATCGGTATGTCCAATTGTCTCGCGGCAAGAGCTAGTCATACCATGGCACTTCTGCTCTAGAGGCCGGCCACGTTCTGTATACACCCATACTGGTGAAATATGCCTAAATCAAGGAAAGGGTAATGGCCACGACCACAGAATGCTGAAGTCGAAGATACTGGACCAGGGCAGTCTAGATGGGCAACCACCTCTCACCCGATGGGGATATATTATATCCAAACCACGTCGAGGTTTTCCTACGAGGAAGTCCAACTCTAGACTAAACTGGTGCAACGAAAACCACAGTCTCACGCAATGCCGCTTCTGTGACCCACGGACAATGAATATAGACCAAAGCCCTACGATGTTCTGAGCCTCTATCCTGATTGAGACTATCGCGAGAACCACAGGAGTAAATTCAGTAGAGTCACCGGGCGATCTTGTTTGTGGAAGCGAACGAAGAAGAAGAAGAAGATTCATATATAAAGTTTCTTTTCTCACATATGGAAGATTTTGATAAACTTATATTCAAACGCTTTCACTCATAAACAGAAGATTGTGACTTATTGCTTATAAAAATCTAAACATGTAAAGATAAATATTCAAAGTGCACATCTCGTGAAATATAATCCTGTTGTGACTTATATTTTTTAGAATTCATATGGGATTGATTTGTAAGCGAGATCTGGAATGCCATAATCTTTAAGAAGTTATACAAGATTATACTTTGTATTTATGCTGCCTTGATGATTATATACTGATACTTAAGAAAGTGTTTTATTATTAGGCAAACTTTTCTTGACTGTTCAGTTTTGTGTCAAAGTTTTATGAGGTGCACGACTTAATTTTTTTAAAAATCAATTTGCACTGCAGCAAACTATTCCTTTGGATTAGTTATCAGTTGTTTTATTACAGTTTATTTACATATTTTGGATAAAATATTCACAAATTTCATTAAAAGAACTTACATAAAGTCTGGATTTCATGACAGAAATGTATTATTTTAAAAGTGTTCATGAAATGTTTGACAAGGAAGCTTTTTTATGTGTGCTTAATTAGTAGATTTTAATGCGAATTTTAATAAAGTACGTTAAAATAGTAGCATGAAAGAGGCAGTTGAAATTTATCTACTTTTGTGTTGCATGTTTGTTTGAGTTTGTCAGCTTTCAGAATGGCGTAGCAGCTGATAACGTTTAAATTATGACAGTAGAAACAGACAGTTAGGGCTCTATCTTTCTCATACAAGATAAGGATGCCGATCTTCAGTCTTACACCAGACAGCCACTAGAGATTTACGTGTTCTTGTTGAAGGTAAATTCAGACTGTTTGCTCCTCCTGGAAAAATGTATTAGATAGAGTCGATAAACTGTGGGAAATCTACTCTTACAACATTATGTAACAAAACATGGATAACTTAGATACAGGATTATATATATATATAATATATATATATATATATATATATATTATATATATATATATATATATACAAGACTCATACCGAAAGTCAAGAGCAAAACGAATTTAAAAATCAGATTTTATAGATTGAGAAAATATAAATGTATCACCTTTGCATCTTTGCACTTCATGTGGAGGTTACATGACGTCGCCATCATGAAAAAGCTACAAGAAAGGATATCTTATCTTATATCTTATCATATATCTTATCATATATCTTATCATATATCTTATCTTATATCTTATATCCTCCCGTGCCGTTAAACGTCACATAGGGCTCACAAAGTAGTTTGCCAATTTTTCTTGTCTTCGGCGAGTCTTTCAACCTCATCAAGGGATTTTATGCCTGTTAATTTGGCCTCTCTTAACAATGTCCTCTTCAGAGTTTCACGCAGTCTGCCTCTTTTTCTTTGGCCTGTTGTGTACAAGAAAGGATATAGCGGATACATTTGAATTGACGTTTCAACGGTATCGAAGAGTGGGCAGCAGTTTCTGAAGGAAGTGTCACCTTTGATCAGTTCGTTTCAGCTGATGACAGCTTGGTATCATTTCATTCATTCATTCATTTGCATGACCCTTGCGAAACTTTGCCTCCCTAAGAGCACTTCTGTAGGCCTCTCGGTTGTGAGTAAGATGGCTTGTTGCTGATGCATCCATTTGCAAATGATCAACGAGATCTTGCAGCAATCTTCGCCTTGGTCTTCCTCTCTTTATTTTTCCCATTATGTACCCTTCCAAGACGGTCTTCTGTAGATTATCATGACGTTTAATGTGTCCAAAATATTTCAGTTTTCCCTGTTTAATCTTCTTTACTATCCAGCCTTCTTCAATATCAAGTTCTTGTAGTATGGTTATATTTGTTCGTTTTGTGTCCATGATATTTGAAGAACTCTTCTGTAACATTTACATTCAAAGGCATTTATGTGTTTCTCAGCTGTTTTGTTAAGTGTCCAGGTCTCACAGGCATATGTTGTGACGGGAAAGATGCATGCCCTTAAAAATCTTATTTTTGTAGTTCTATCTTTTCCTCTCCACAGATTCTTTAGTTGTTTTACTTTCTGACAAGCGATAGATGTCCTTTTAATTTCCCTCATTTTATTTCCATTATTAGTTAGTTGTGATCCAAGATATTCAAAACTCTCCACTTCTTCCAGTTTTTCATCATTGATACATATATCAGCTGCCTTGTTTATTTTGTCAGTTGTCATTAATTGAGTTTTATTCGCATTAAGATAGAGGTTTTGCTCTTCACTATTCTTACGGACTGACATAATTAGTTTTTCCCTTTCTTTTTGTGTTGTGGACAGTAATAACGTATCATCAGAATATCTAATCTCTGGTATTTCATAACCTCCAATTGTTATGGCATCGTAACATTCTTTGTCCACATCTTCTCTAACATTCCTCATTATATTTTCAGTATATATGTTCAATAAGTAAGGCGACAATATGTACCCCTGACGGACCCTTCCTTTATATCAAACCAAGTTGTTGTTTCATAATATATTATTACTGCTGGTTGTTGGTATAGATACAGCAGTAATGTTAATTGTATCAAATGTGGTGGAAATCCCATTTCTTCCATTATTTCCCAAAGTTTCTGATGTTGTACATAATCAAATGCTTGTGAGTAGTCCATAAAGGATAAATATAGATTCACATTAAACTCTCTGCATTTCTCTATTATTAATCCTGTATTGAATATATGATCTCTTGATCCTCATCCTTGCCTGAAAACAGTTTGGACCATATTGACTTCTTCTTCTATTTTCTTACGAAGTCTACCCATTATGATTTTGAACAGAATTTTACTGGCATAATTAATCAGGGCAACAGTTCTGTAGTTTGTGCATAATTTCAGATTCCCTTTTTTGGCAGTGGTATGAACATAGTTCTTTTCCATTCTTTTGGCCAAATACCAGAATGCCATATATTTTTACATAGTGCATGATAGATTGTTGCACATTCCTTTCCTCCTACTTTATTAAATTCAGCTGTTATCCTGGTGATTTATCATTTTTCAGATTTTTATTCCCCATAAAAATTCTTCTATTGTTGATTCGAGTTCTTTCTCCTCCAATAATAATTCACACTGCAGATTTCTGCTTTCACAGTCGATTGTTTCATACATTCCTCTGCAATGTTCCTTCCATCTTTCTAGAATTCCCTCTGTCTCTGTCAAGGTATTCCCCATCTTGTCACAAATTACATTTAGCTTAGGTGTGACATTTCTCGTCAATGTCTTCATTTCTTTAAACGTTTCACTATCTCTTCCAAACTTTTGATGTCCTTCTATTCTTTCACAACAATCTTGTATGTGTTGTTTTTTTTTATCTTTACGTATGCTAGCTATCAATGGAAAAGTAGTCATTTGAAGAGATCGTTGCTAGTTGCAGTAAAAGTGTGATCACGCGAAGCAGAAACATAATGGCGGGTGCTGAAGTTTTGTTTCATCAACATGCTGTTACTGAGTTCCTCGTTAAAGAGGAAATCCCCGCTGCTGAAACTCTCCAAATACTTCAGTTTGCTTATTGAGATGTGTGTATGGGTGCTAGCAGTGTTAGGAGGTGGGTGAAACATTTCAAAAATGGAAACATGGGCATCCAAGATATGCCTCGCAGCGGTCGCTTTCGAACTGCCTCCACTGAACGCAACGTGGAAAGTGTTGACGACATCATTAAACAAGACAGACGTGTCATATTATCTGAAATCGCTGTGTAATTTTGGAATTGGACACAATACAAGAAATGACTGAAACCCTAGGCTATAGAAAAGTTTGTGCCCGCTGTGTCCCAAGTTTGTTTATTGGAGATCACAAAGCTGTGAGAAAAACCATCACTCAAGACCTTCTGGGAAATTCTTCCACACCCTGCCTATAGCCCCGACCTTGCACTCAGTGTATACCATCTTTTCCGTTTTGTGAAAGAAAAATGCGAGGCTATCACTACAACACAGGAGAGAACGTCCAGAAAGCAGTGCGTCTGTGTCTTGGGTCAGCTGGAACGGAATTCTACAAGGGAGGGTATTTTCAAACGTGCAGAGCAATGGGAAAAATGTGTACAGAGAAATGGAGAGTATGTCGAAAAGTGAATAAAAGGATGCAGAATAAGGTGATACATTTATATTTTCTCTTTATATAAATTCTAATATAAAAAACATTTTCCCCACGATTTTCGGTCTGATCCTCGTATGTCAGTCACGTGTTTAGAATAAACAGTCAGAGAATGCAAAAAAAAAACAAAACTATCAAGCGGAACACGACAGGCCGAAGAAAAATAGGTCGACCATGTGAAGCTCGAAAGAGGACATTGTTAAAAGAGGCCAAATTTGTAGGCATAAAATCCCTTGATGAGGTTGAAAAGCTCACCAAAAACAGGAAAACTACTAACCGAGCCCTATGTGACATTTAACGGCAGGGGAAGGATGTTTAGATGTAATATATATATATATATATATATATATATATATATATATATATATATATATAATATAAACGAAACGTAATCATTGCCCCAAAAAGAGTCCGTGAGCTTATGAAGGTGTAGATCCTACGTTGTTGCTTATCATTTGAAATGAAAACTCGTGGAAGGCACATCAAAGCCTGAAAATATCGCACATCGAGTCTTGGCTGAATATTGTGTCCCAAGCACTTATTAATATAAGAGGACGTTGTTCAGAGAAGTGAGTTTAGCGGGCATAACATCCCTTGATGAAGTTGAAAACTCACCGAAAACAAGAAAACTTGGCAGACAACTGTGCGAGCCCTATGTGACGTTTAACAGCACGGGAAGAATGTAAGATGTAAGAAGCACTTATTATTTATACGGAATCTTATTATAAATACTAACTCTTATTATTAATACTGAGACCCCGACATAGTGTTGCCAGCTCTACCGGGAGAAGGTCCACTATGTATGAAAGTGTAGGGGGAGAAATAATACAGATATGCTTTTTTTGCCTGATAAAAATATTGAAAATACCTGAACTGTCTCATTTTGAGAGTAATTTGACGCTGTAATGGCTGTTTAAAAAATAATATCTACTATGTATTGTGTAAAGTGTATGTGTATGTATGTTTTCATTAATATAGCTTGATATTCAGAGTTGACAGCACTGAAACCAGTAAATGACTGAGCATTGACTCGAAGGTATGCACGTGCCCAACAATTTCTTCTTCTTTCCATCATTGTTGGAAAATCAAGAAGATACCTCATAGCCCTGCATACGTGTCTTTTGTTCTCTCAAGTATGATTCACATCGCTTCATTCTGTATCCTTTCTTAAATAAACTGGTTTGCTAGCTGAAGGTTTTAGTTGTGTATTGCACATCCCAGTTTAATAGGCCACTGTACGAGTAGTACATTAGAGGCTCTGAGAATGTGGCCTGGGAGAAAATGAGGCCGAAGTATGACCAAGCCTGGGAAACACTGTCTTAGTCCATCGAATGTTAAAGTATTTCATATTATCATAGGACTAAAGACCAGCGTAGGAAAGACAAAGTTAATGAAGCAAAATGTGAACGACAGAAATGTACTCAGAGTAGATAGCAAGTTAGTGGAGGAGGTCAACGAATTTGTGTACCTTGGCAGTAGAGTGGTAGAAAATGGAGACAGCACAGAGGACATCAACAGCAGACTTACTAGAACAAACAAGGCTTTTGCTATGCTGCAGACTATATGGAAGTAAAAACGAAGTAAGCATGAATACGAACATCAGATGAAGCCACTAACAGCAATTATTGAAGAAAGACGCTGGCGATGGTCGGGACATGTGCTCCGATTGACTGACAACTCACTACCAAAAATAGCACTAATGGACACCACAGGGGAACAGAAGTAAGTGTAGACCAAAAGAGATATGGAGAGGAACAACAGAGAGGATGTTCAGCAATAGAGGGCTCACCTGGTTTAGAGCAGAAAAAAAGACAAAGGACAGGCATTTGTGGAAAATCCTTGCGGAAGCCGAATGTGCCCTGGGCAATTAAGGTTCAGAGAGAGAGAGAGAGAGAGGGAGAGATATTTTACAATCCATTTCTTGTCAAGTGGAACAGAGCAGGCCGAAGAAAAAGAGGCAGACCACCGAAAACTATAAAGAGGACATTGTTAACAGATGCCAAATTAATAGGCATAAAATCCCTTGATGAGGTTAAAAAAGCTCGCCAAAAAAACAGGAAAAATTGGCGAACTACCTTGCGAGTCCTATATTATGTTTAACGGCACGGAAGGACATAATACTTAAAATAAGATACTTGTCAAAGCCGCATAGTAATACAGTTTTGACACAGAAATCTCCTTCACTGACTCCTTCGGATTTATGTTCTTTGCAGCTGTGATGATCTTAAAGCCTTTACTTATAGAGGTTTGGAGCTGGCTACAGCAGGTTTCTAAAAGACCCAAAGTGAACCCATGAAGCGGGATCCTTTGTATGATCTACCACCGTGGAACATGGTCTTGACCAGCTTTGCATAGCACGCTCAGACACTGGTTTTGTGTCTTTATCATTGTTTTCTTCGCTATCAAAAATAGTTTTAAGAAACGGTTAATTAAAATTATCTGCAGTTTTGCCTATAAAATGCCTATAAATTCTGTAAATTTCCTTGATATAAAATTTGTTCTTTTATATACCTGGAACTAAGAGCTGTTGTTTTAATATTAATATTATTAATACACAGGTAGAAGATGAAGTCTTTGCTTGATTTCAAACATTTGTTATACAAAAACTAATCTAGATAAAGACATGTAATCTTTGTTTGTTTTTCCAAGTTTTTCTTCACAGTGTTTCTTTATTCACTATTCATGCAGGTCAACATGTTCCCTGTTACCTGGAAAACGTCCATGTCATACTCGTTCTCTTGTCACGTGTTCTTCAGCATCTCTTTAATCATTGCTCCTAAAACATCCGTTATCTTTCTGTTCAAAGTTTTAATATCAGGAACTGGTGAATTGAACACTTTGTCCTTAGTGTAACCCCTTGAGGGTGAAGACATGTGTCCGATGAGGTAATTAGCGACCCATATCTGATATGCTAGCGTCAGGGTTAGCTAACCATAACTATATGCTAGCGTGAGGGTTAGCTAACCATAGCTGATATGCTAGCGTGAGGGTTAGCTAACCATAGCTGATATGCTAGCGTGAGGGTTAGCTAACCATAGCTGATATGCTAGCGTGAGGGTTAGCTAACCATATCTGATATGTTAGCGTCAGGGTTAGCGAACTATAGCTGATATGCTAGCGTCAGGGTTAGCGAATCATAGCTGATATGCTAGCGTCAGGATAATTGAACCACAGGTGAACATGACCCCCTCCCAACTCTCCGCGTTACCCCCAGTAACAGGCCAACCCGGCTAACTGGTTATTGATCGCCATAGTCCCCATGATAGTGGAGTCTGCTAAAGAAACATTGCACATAGCCCATCTCCTCCTTTTAATCTGTACTCCGAGACTGAAAAAATAGCTGTCATAACCTGCTCCCACGCTGATACGATTATGTGCCTCAATACCTCCACAGCATCGGCTGCGAAGAACACCAGCTCGCAGTTACAGGGAGATTGCACAAAGAAACAAAACAGTGTACCAAATTTAAAAAAAAAGGTCAAGAGGGGAAATGTCGGTGAAAGTGATGTCCATGTTGTTGGGACATCCCTCTCACTGTAAAGTTTGCTTTTAAGAACTGACCAAGAACTGACTCACAAGATGGCGGTGCATCATCTTGTTGGAAAACTACCAACGGCTGAAATTTTAATTTTTCTACGCTTCCTCCTCCTCCTCCCTCCTCTTCCTACTCCTCTTCCTCCTTCTTATTCTTCTTCTTCTTATACTTCTTCTTCTTCTACTTTTTCTTCTTCTTCTTCTTCTTCTTCTTCTTCTTCTTCTCTTCTTATTCTTCTTCTACTTTTCTTCTTCTTCTTCTTCTTCTTGTTTTCTTCTTGTTCTACTTTTCTTCTTCGTCTTTTCCTTGTTCTCATACTTCTTCTTCTTCTATTTTTTCGTTTTATTCTTCTTGTTCTTCTATTCTTCTTCTTCTCTCTCTTCTTCTTCTTCTCTCTCTTCTTCTTCTTCTCTTCCTCTTCATCTCATACTTCCTCTTCTTCTGCTTTTTCTTCTTCTTGTCTTCGTTTTCTTGTTCTTGTTCTTCGTGTTCTTTCTGTTCTTCTTCTTTTTCATCTTTTTTTCTCATACATACTTCTTCTTCTTCTTCTTCTTCCTCTTCTTCTTCTTCTTCTTCTTCTCCTCTTCCTCATACTTCTTCTTCATCATCTTCTTCTTCTTATTCTTCTTCTTCTTCTTCTCATACTTCTTCATCTTATTCTTCATCATCATCATAATCATCATCTTCTTCTTCTTCCTCTACTTTTTCTTCTTCTTCTTCTTCTAGTTTTCTTCTTCTTGTTCTCATACTTCTTCTTCTTCTATTTCTTCTTGTTTTTCTTCTTCTTCTTGTTCTTCTTCTCCTTCTTCTTGTTTTCATATTTCTTCTTCTTCTTCTTCTTCTTCTTCTTGTTTTCATACTTCTTCTTCTTCTTCTTGTTTTCATACTTCTTCTTCTTCTTCTTGTTTTCATACTTCTTCTTCTTCTTCTTGTTTTCATACTTCTTCTTCTTCTGATTGTTATCATACTTCTTCTTCTTCTTCTTGTTTAAATACTTCTTCTTCTTCTTCTTGTTTTCATACTTCTTCTTCTTGTTCTTCTTCTTGTTATCATACTTCTTCTTCTTGTTCTCATATTTCTTCTTCTTCTTCTACTGCTACTACATCCCATCCTTCTTGTTCTTGTTGTTCTTCTTTTTCTTCTTCTTCTTGTTCTCATACTTCTTCTTCTTCTTCTTCTACTACTACTACATCCCATACTTCTTGTTCTTCTTGTTCTTGTTTTTCTTCTTCTTCTTCTCATTCTTCTTCTTCTTCTTCTTCTTCTTCTTTAACTGCTACTACATCCCATACTTCTTGTTCTTCTTCTTCTTCTTGTTCTTGTTCTTCTTCTTCTTCTTCTTCTTCTTCTACTACTACTACTACTACATCCCATACTTCTTGTTGTTCTTCTTCTTCTACTGCTACTACATTCCATACTTCTTGTTCTTCTTTTTCTTCTTCTTCTTCTTGTTTTCATACTTCTTCTGCTTCTTCTTGTTTTCATACTTCTTCTTCTTCTTCTTGTTTTCATACTTCTTCTTCTTCTTCTTGTGTTCATACTTCTTCTTCGTCTTCTTGTTCTTCTTCTCCTTCTTCTTCTTGTTTTCATACTTCTTCTTCTTCTTCTTGTTCTCATACTTCTTCTTCTTCTTCTTCAACTGCTACAACATCCCATCCTTCTTGTTCTTCTTGTTCTTCTTCTTCTTCTTGTTCTCATACTTCTTCTTCTTCTACTACTACTACTACATCCCATACTTCTTCTTATTCTTCTTCTTCTTCTCATACTTCTTCTTCTTCTACTACTACATCCCATACTTCTTGTTCTTATTGTTCTTCTTCTTCTTCTTGTTCTCATACTTCTTTTTCTTCTTCTTCTTCTACTGCTACTACATCCCATACTTCTTGTTCTTCTTTTTCTTCTTCTTTTTCTCATACTTTTTCTTCTTCTTCTTCTTCTACTGCTACTACATCCCATACCTCTTCTTCTTCTTTTTCTTCTTCTTCTTCTTGTTCTCATACTTCTTCTTCTTATTCTTCTCCTACTACTACATCCCATACTTCTTGTTCTTCTTGTTCTTCTTTTTCTTCTTCTTCTTCCTGTTCTCATACTTCTTCTTCTTCTTCTACTACTACTAATACATCCCATACTTCTTCTTCTTCTTCTTCTTCCTCACCTTTCCAAGCCAGTAAGACTCACTTCTGAAGAAAAATTTCACCTCCCCTCCTCTCTATTACTAATCTTCTCTCTGCAGTTGGTGACTCCAAATTCCTGCATATATTCTTCCGAGTTGTCTCTCCATCTCTGTCTTGGTGTACCTCTTGGTCTTATTTCCTTCATCCTTTCTTGTACATTCATGATTTTTCTTTGTCTATTTCTTCCATTCTAGTTTTATGTATATAAGAAAAAGGGAAAGAAAGTTTATATTTCTTAAATTCTTTTTTTTTTTAAGAAATGTCGAAACCACCTGACCTTGACATTCTGCTAGTAGGTAAAACCGGATTCTTGAAGAGTACGACCGGAAACAGTATTCTGAGACAGAACGCTTTCAGGAGTTCATGAAGCACTACATCAGTGACGTCACATCTTCAGTCTGGCGTGACTGAGAGTAACGGTCGATTTATAGAGGATGGTCCAGGAGTGGGAGACACGAGGCTAAGTAGTTTGAGCGCTGCCAGGTTGGCCAAGTCAGACTTGGTGCGCGCCATGCAGGCAAATTCTCGCGGCTAAAACGCTTTTCTGACTGTGGTGAGATTTGGCGGGAAGTTTACAAAGGAAGATCAAGATACCGTGGTATTTCTGAAGAGAATTTTTGGTGATGATTTTGTTAGAAATTATTGAATTATAGTGATGACTTGTGGAGACAGTTTTTAACAAGACAGATAGGAGACTAGACTAAGCTTTAAAAACTGGTGCAGAGAACAAGATGACGCGTATGCAGATCTTATGAGAGAGTGTAATGATAGAATAGTGTTATTTGACAATGTGACCAAAGATTACAGAAAAATGGATGCTCAAATGTCACATTTAATCACGTTAATAGATAACCTAGGTTTCCGCGGTCGCAGATACACTTATGAAGAATTTAGAAGAGTGAACTACAAAAACATAGGAGTAAAATGTGACATAGGAAAACGATGAATTGTGAGAAAGAACTGCTAGTTCTACTAAAGACTGCAAGACGTCGTTGATGATCTGCGAGTGGATGTATCAGCAGCAGGGCAGGTTTCCTACAACCGAGAGGCCTACAGAAGAGCTATTTTGGAGGTAAAGTTCCTCAAAGGACATGCAAATGATTGACTGACTGAAATCCCCGCGCTACATCAATCAGAAATAACATTTGTTTCTTCTTTTTATAAAGTACCCTGACACTTCTTACATCTTACACGCTTCCCGTGCCGTTATACGTCACACAGGGCTCGCAAGGTAGTTCCCAAGTTTTCCTGTCTTCGGTGAGTTTTTCAACATCATCAAGCGATGGTGATTAGACTGAATGAAGCTTATTAGTTTTTCTTTATACTTTACTCACTGAACTTATTAATATATGAGCATAATTTGCAGCAAATTCTGTCCTAAACATTGTGGTATGGAGTGATGGCTGATTGTGCATTGTTCACATGTAAATGAGCCGTACTACAGAATCTCTGGAAATTCAGGTTATGAACATAAAATTTCCTTCAGTTTCTATAAATCATTTGTATTACTACAGTGTAAAGAGTCTGTACCTATTTGTTTTGTTGTTTTATTGAAGGTTTGAGGCGTAACATTTTTGAGTGAACACTGTTACAAGTTACATTCATCAATCAAGGTTTACAGCGTCCCTCTAAAATTATATTATCATGTTTTCCTCGCATGAAAATATTTGTTACAGGATAAAATATTGACATGAAAATATAAGAAGTAAAGTCATTTCTAATTTGGTTTCCGTCTTTTAAAAAATACATTTCAGTAATAAAAAAAAGTAGTCCATTCTGGACCCCTCTTTCTCCACCACCCTTCCCACCCCCCCCCCCCTTCCCTGGCCGTCCAGAACCCCAAAAGACATAAGCCTAGTTGTCATGGAAACACCAACACCGACACACAGAGATAAGCTTAATAGCTATATAGTACCATCGTGATTCATATATGAATTCATAATCTTATGACAAAAATCTATTTAAAAAATACTTTGAGTTCGATTTTATCATTTCTGAAAGAGTTGCACGTAATTAGTTCTCTCTACACATGAGGTCTAATTGTGCACGTAGTATTATTAACTTGTCTTAAACTTTAAGAGATATGTCTGTGTGATGTTTAGATTATACTAAATATGTCTGTTTGATGTTTAGACTATACTAGATATGTCTGTGTGATGTTTAGACTATACTAGATATGTCTGTGTGATTTTTAAACTATACCAGATATGTCTGTGTGATGTTTAGACTATACTAGATATCTCTGTGTGATGTTTAGACTATACGAGATATCTCTGTGTGATATTTAGACTATGCGAGATATGTCTATGTGATATCTGTGCACTTTACATTATTTATCAAACTGTCTAAAATATCACATTATGTTCTAACTCGTGTTACCGTTGCTTGGTAAGTTAGGAACAAAAAACCCAACAGAATCCCATATGTCAATCTGAATGTTCCAAAAAAAAAATTGATTTAAAGTGACACAAGGTATCTGTAGTGATGGTTTTTTAATGCCCATAAAACACAAGGTCATTACCAAAAGCAAGAACAAAAGCATAAGAGGCAATCAAAATGTTGTTCTTAAGAAGAATATGGGCGTATATCTGTATGGGCAGATAATATAACAAATGAAGAATGTCTGAGAAAAGCCAGTGAAAAATGAATCTTGTTGAACACATTAGGTTCAGTAACCATATAATGAGAAGAGGAGGGATAGAAAAAGTAGTGTGATAGCAAGAATGGAAGTAGTGTGACAGCAGGGAAAATAGAAGTAGGAAAGGAAGTAGTGTGATAGCAGGGAAAATAGAGGCAGGAAAGGAAGTAGTGTGATAGCAGGGAAAATAGAGGTGGGAAAGGAAGTAGTGTGACAGCAGGGAAAATAGAGGTAGGAAAGGAAGTAATGTGATAGCAGGGAAAATAGAATCAGGAAAGGAAGTAGTGAGATAGCAGGGAAAATAGAGGTAGAAAAGGAAGTATTGTGATAGCAGGGAAAATAGATGGAAGAAAGGAAGTGGTAGACCAGGAAATAAAATCTCAGATGGCTTGACAAAATGACATCGGAGAAGCACAACAATGACAGGAACTAATGGAAAAAAAACACGAAAGATCGAGAAACCGTGGAGAGACATGGTCTCCGACGCCTCCCGCCATGACACATGATGATAATTAAACAGGTTTTGTTCAGACCAGTAGAAAGATAGATCGATACTGCAATCTGTGCTTTTAATCATTTAAGTCAGGATACATGACGATTTAGACGAAGAACAGATGCAGGTGAAGTAATTCTTGTAAGCGATTTCTTTTATCTTTTTTTTTTTTTTGCTGTAACAAACGTGCGAGAATATGAAAACCTTCGTCGTGTTATATATTCTATTGTCTTATATTGTT
This sequence comes from Achatina immaculata, assembly GCA_009760885.1. NCBI lineage: Eukaryota > Metazoa > Mollusca > Gastropoda > Stylommatophora > Achatinidae > Lissachatina > Lissachatina immaculata. Next base: position 726,187 of record CM019714.1, read on the forward strand.
GAGTGAGTGAATAAGAGTTTGCATGTAATAGCTTTCAATTCACACCTAGCATTTCTGTTATATATAATTTAGTAGTAAATTGAGGTTGAATGAGTGGGCACTCCCTTGAGAGCATAGGCCACGGATAAAGACTCTCCAGTCATCCCTGTTCTTGGAATTATTCTCTGCTTCCATCCATGTGTATCCCTTGTCTCTGAGCACTGTCATAATTTCAAAACATGATCAAAGTCTACTGTAGCCAAAAACATTAAATGAGCCCCCCAATTTTCATGAAGCTTAATCAAGTAATCGTGTACTTGTACCTGTACGAACTCCCTGTAACTGCGAGCTGGTGTTCTTTGTAGCCAATGATGTAGGAGTGTTGAGGCACAGCATCTTATTGGCGTGGGAGCGGGTTATGGGAGATACTTTTTTCAGTCTCGGATTACAGCTAATCAGCAAGGGGTGTGCAGTACTTCTTTAACAGACTCCACCACCATGGGAACTAATGCGATTCCTCCCTGTTAACCAGGCAAGGCCTGTTACTTGGGGTAAGAACAGAGAGTAGGGACAGGGTCTTTGTCAGCTATGGTTCGCTAACCCTGACGCTAGCATATCAGCTATGGGTCACTAACCCTGACTCTAGCATATCAGCAATGGGTCGCTGATTGCCTGATTAGACAGTGCCTTCACCCCCTTAATCAAGTAATATAGCAGTTTAGCAAGAATACACTTTTGAGATCTTGGCTTTATGTATAACATCCATTCTATGTTTTTTGGACCATCCTTCTTGAGAACTAGATTAGTTTTGGATGTTGTCCCACACAACATTTCACTCCTAGCTCCTTCATTCTTGACATCGAAGTCGATTCACAGTAGTTTCTGAAGTGCTTCTCCAACAGCTTCTTTCACTGAATTGCTATAAATCGTCAACTCCAACCTGCGATCCTCGAAGGATTTAAGAAGGTCCACAGAGGGTCATGCGGATGTCTGCGTACCACGATTTGGTTAATGTATAACACTAGAATTATGTGAAGATTTAAAAATTCCTAACATATGGTAAGGGGGTAAGGTGAATTATCATTTGCTTAAGGAGTCCGCGACCTGAGAAAGGTTGAGAATCGACTCAGCAGATCTTTTAGGATTAAAACTCAAGGATGGGCACATCTAAGTCTGAAAATATCGCTCTTCGATGTCACCGGAAGTCCAGATATGACTGAATATTCTTGCGTAATCGCTTATTAATACTGATACCACGACATGGTTGGTGTCTGAGACCAAGACATGGTTGGTGTCTGAGACCAAGACATGGTTGGTGTCTGAGACCAAGACATGGTTGGTGTCTGAGACCAAGACATGGTTGGTGTCTGAGACCAAGACATGGTTGGTGTCTGAGACCAAGACATGGTTGGTGTCTGAGACCACGACATGGTGTCTGAGACCACGACATGGTTGGTGTCTGAGACCACGACATGGTTGGTGTCTGAGACCAAGACATGGTTGGTGTCTGAGACCAAGACATGGTTGGTGTCTGAGACCAAGACATGGTTGGTGTCTGAGACCACGACATGGTTGGTGTCTGAGACCACGACATGGTGTCTGAGACCATGACATGGTTGGTGTCTGAGACCACGACATGGTTGGTGTCTGAGACCACGACATGGTTGGCGTCTGAGACCACGACATGGTTGGTGTCTGAGACCACGACATGGTTGGTGTCTGAGACCACGACATGGTTGGCGTCTGAGACCACGACATGACGTCTGAGACCACGACATGGTTGGCGTCTGAGACCACGACATGGTTGGTGTCTGAGACCACGACATGACGTCTGAGACCACGACATGACGTCTGAGACCACGACATGACGTCTGAGACCACGACATGGTTGGTGTCTGAGACCACGACATGGTTGGTGTCTGAGACCACGACATGACGTCTGAGACCACGACATGGTTTGTCTGAGACCACGACATGGTTGGTGTCTGAGACCACGACATGACGTCTGAGACCACGACATGGTTGGTGTCTGAGACCACGACATGGTTGGTGTCTGAGACCACGACATGACGTCTGAGACCACGACATGGTTGGTGTCTGAGACCACGACATGGTTGGTGTCTGAGACCACGACATGGCGTCTGAGACCACGACATGGTTGGTGTCTGAGACCACGACATGACGTCTGAGACCACGACATGGTTGGTGTCTGAGACCACGACATGGTTGGTGTCTGAGACCACGACATGGTTGGTGTCTGAGACCACGACATGGTTGGTGTCTGAGACCACGACATGGTGTCTGAGACCATGACATGGTTGGTGTCTGAGACCACGACATGGTTGGTGTCTGAGACCACGACATGGTTGGCGTCTGAGACCACGACATGGTTGGTGTCTGAGACCACGACATGGTTGGTGTCTGAGACCACGACATGGTTGGCGTCTGAGACCACGACATGACGTCTGAGACCACGACATGGTTGGCGTCTGAGACCACGACATGGTTGGTGTCTGAGACCACGACATGACGTCTGAGACCACGACATGACGTCTGAGACCACGACATGACGTCTGAGACCACGACATGGTTGGTGTCTGAGACCACGACATGGTTGGTGTCTGAGACCACGACATGACGTCTGAGACCACGACATGGTTGGTGTCTGAGACCACGACATGGTTGGTGTCTGAGACCACGACATGACGTCTGAGACCACGACATGGTTGGTGTCTGAGACCACGACATGGTTGGTGTCTGAGACCACGACATGACGTCTGAGACCACGACATGGTTGGTGTCTGAGACCACGACATGGTTGGTGTCTGAGACCACGACATGGCGTCTGAGACCACGACATGGTTGGTGTCTGAGACCACGACATGACGTCTGAGACCACGACATGGTTGGTGTCTGAGACCACGACATGGTTGGTGTCTGAGACCACGACATGGTTGGTGTCTGAGACCACGACATGGTTGGTGTCTGAGACCACGACATGGTTGGTGTCTGAGACCACGACATGGCGTCTGAGACCACGACATGGTTGGTGTCTGAGACCACGACATGGTTGGTGTCTGAGACCACGACATGGCGTCTGAGACCACGACATGGTTGGTGTCTGAGACCACGACATGGTTGGTGTCTGAGACCACGACATGGTTGGTGTCTGAGACCACGACATGGTTGGCGTCTGAGACCACGACATGTTTGGTGTCTGAGACCACGACATGACGTCTGAGACCACGACATGGTGTCTGAGACCACGACATGGTTGGTGTCTGAGACCACGACATGGTTGGTGTCTGAGACCACGACTTGGTGTCTGAGACCACGACTTGGTGTCTGAGACCACGACTTGGTGTCTGAGACCACGACATGGCGTCTGAGACCACGACTTGGTGTCTGAGACCACGACATGGCGTCTGAGACCACGACATGGCGTCTGAGACCACGACATGGTGTCTGAGACCACGACATGGTGTCTGAGACCACGACATGGCGTCTGAGACCACGACATGGCGTCTGAGACCACGACATGGCGTCTGAGACCACGACTTGGTGTCTGAGACCACGACATGGTGTCTGAGACCACGACATGGTTGGTGTCTGAGACCACGACATGGCGTCTGAGACCACGATATGGTTGGCGTCTGAGATCACGACATGGTTGTGTCTGAGACCACGACATGATTGGTGTCTGAGACCACGACATGGTGTCTGAGACCACGACATGTTTGGTGTCTGAGACCACGACTTGGTGTCTGAGACCACGACTTGGTGGGTGTCTGAGACCAAGACATGGTGTCTGAGACCATGACATGGTTGGTGTCTGAGACCAAGACATGGTGTCTGAGACCATGACATGGTTGGTGTCTGAGACCACGATATGGTTGGCGTCTGAGATCACGACATGGTGTCTGAGACCACGACATGGTTGGTGTCTGAGACCACGACATGGTTGGTGTCTGAGACCACGACATGGTTGGTGTCTGAGACCACGACATGGTTGGTGTCTGAGACCAAGACATGGTTGGTGTCTGAGACCAAGACATGGTGTCTGAGACCAAGACATGGTTGGTGTCTGAGACCACGACATGGTTGGTGTCTGAGACCAAGACATGGTTGGTGTCTGAGACCACGACATGGTTGGTGTCTGAGACCAAGACATGGTTGGTGTCTGAGACCAAGACATGGTTGGTGTCTGAGACCACGACATGGTGTCTGAGACCAAGACATGGTTGGTGTCTGAGACCAAGACATGGTTGGTGTCTGAGACCAAGACATGGTTGGTGTCTGAGACCAAGACATGGTGTCTGAGACCAAGACATGGTTGGTGTCTGAGACCAAGACATGGTGTCTGAGACCAGGACATGGTTGGTGTCTGAGACCACGACTTGGTGGGTGTCTGAGACCACGACTTGGTGTCTGAGACCACGACTTGGTGTCTGAGACCACGACATGGTTGGTGTCTGAGACCACGACATGATTGGTGTCTGAGACCACGACATGGTTGGTGTCTGAGACCACGACATGGTTGGTGTCTGAGACCACGACATGATTGGTGTCTGAGACCACGACATGGTTGGTGTCTGAGACCACGACATGGTTGGTGTCTGAGACCACGACATGGTTGGTGTCTGAGACCACGACATGGTTGGTGTCTGAGACCACGACATGATTTTTGTCTGAGACCACGACATGGTTGGTGTCTGAGACCACGACATGGTTGGTGTCTGAGACCACGACATGGTTGGTGTCTGAGACCACGACATGGTTGGTGTCTGAGACCACGACATGGTTGGTGTCTGAGACCACGACTTGGTGTCTGAGACCACGACATGGTTGGTGTCTGAGACCACGACATGGTTGGTGTCTGAGACCACGACATGGTTTTTGTCTGAGACCACGACATGGTTGGTGTCTGAGACCTCGACATGGTTGGTGTCTGAGACCACGACATGGTTGGTGTCTGAGACCACGACATGGTGTCTGAGACCACGACATAGTTGGTGTCTGAGACCACGACATGGTTGGTGTCTGAGACCACGACATGGTGTCTGAGACCACGACATGGTGTCTGAGACCACGACATGGTTGGTGTCTGAGACCACGACATGGTTGGTGTCTGAGACCACGACATGGTTGGTGTCTGAGACCACGACATGGTTGGTGTCTGAGACCACGACATGGTTGGTGTCTGAGACCACGACATGGTTGGTGTCTGAGACCACGACATGGTTGGTGTCTGAGACCACGACATGGTTGGTGTCTGAGACCACGACATGGTTGGTGTCTGAGACCACGACATGGTTGGTGTCTGAGACCACGACATGGTTGGTGTCTGAGACCACGACATGGTTGGTGTCTGAGACCACGACATGGTGTCTGAGACCACGACTTGGTGTCTGAGACCACGACATGGCGTCTGAGACCACGACATGGTTGGTGTCTGAGACCACGACATGGTTGGTGTCTGAGACCACGACATGGTGTCTGAGACCACGACATGGCGTCTGAGACCACGACATGGTTGGTGTCTGAGACCACGACATGGTGTCTGAGACCACGACTTGGTGTCTGAGACCACGACATGGTGTCTGAGACCACGACATGGTTGGTGTCTGAGACCACGACATGGTTGGTGTCTGAGACCACGACATGGTGTCTGAGACCACGACATGGTGTCTGAGACCACGACATGGTGTCTGAGACCACGACATGGTTGGTGTCTGAGACCACGACATGGTGTCTGAGACCACGAGAAGGTGCACTGACGGTGAAGGATGAAAGATATAATAAAAATGTATTTCTTTCTTGATTATCAAATAAGGAAAATACCTGGTTTTGAGCAGCTTGATGTGTGATGGCTGTTTGAAGAAAAACTAACTGCATAACATGTCCTGTGTAAAGTGTATGTGAATGTACATTTTTCCTAATTTGGTTCTGTATCCAGAGTTGGCATCATTGAGGCCTGTAACTGGTTACGTCCTATAGTGGGAATTTAATTTTAACAGGACTCGACTGTAAGCTATGACAGGTCGCTGGAAGAACTTGTAACGGGGTATGAATATTTGTGTCAAGGTCAATGAATTAGATTTAATGGGAAAGAGCTAAGGAAAAATATTTTTTTCATGCCTGAAGTCTTCTAAAGGAAAAAAAGAACCAGTCTGAAGTCAGATGGATTTGTTAATTCATCAAACTGGTTTGGCAGGATCATAAGATGATTTAGCCGAAATCGTGTAAATACCACGTGACTGATGTCATCTTATTTAGCAGACAATGTTCGTAACAATGTCCATCTTTTGAAAAAAAAAGTATTTAAAAACATGTCACTTAGTCCATCATATTATGAAAATATGAGCAAGCTTTGTGGAAATAATAGCCTTATATACTTACTTACATAGCAAAGACAAAACGTTAACAGAAATAGAAGGCGGTGCTTTCTCAACATAGCTAGTAAGGCCAGCTGACCTGGATCACTAAGTATATAACTCACAGTGTGGTAAGCCCTTTTGTTTTTGTTTTTATTTTGTTTTGTTTTTTCTAAGACAAATGACCAACCCCACACTCATCCATCCCAAACTCCGACCTGATCTATCAATCAATATTCAGAACAAAACAAAACATATAAAAAAGGAAAGATATAGCTGAAAAAATTCGCACATCTAAATCCTAGAATGTGTGGCTGTGGTAGTAGGCGTGGTCACAAGTCTCTGCTTCTTCATAGCATACAGCACGCCTCAGCGCTTATCTACAATACAACAATCTCTACTCTTTCCTAGAATACAGCACGTCTCAATGATTTTATTTTTATAGAAAACAGCTAAATATAACAAGATGATCGTATAAAAGAACTTAAAAGAAATCTCTGCCACAGTCCACCATCTTGTATGTTTGGATCAAGACTGTAGAAGCCATTAACCCCTGTAAGTACGAACAAACTTACTGAGTCTGATATTACTTTTTTCCCCATAAATGAAATAAATAATTCTTTGTTGTGGTTAAGGGATTATATCTAGTGTAGATGTGATCAATTTTTCTTCATACAAACTAATTCTACGTGTTAAATTTTTGTTCATTTCTTGGCCTTGCTATTGATTTGTTAGTAAATTTATATTGCTTTATAAAATTTATTTATAATAACTTCAGATGGGAAATGCAGGACATAAATTAGGAACAGAATAGGCCAAGCAAAAACTGCATTTCAGAGAATGAGAAACATATTATGCAACACATCTTTATCAATGAATATTAGAAAACGAGTCCTAAAATGTTATATTAAAACTATCTTGTTATATGGAAGTGAATCATGGACAACAGGCAGGTCTGCACAAAAATTATTGGAAGCAGCAGAAATGTATTTTATTAGATGAATGTTGCGAATTCCCTAGACAGCACAAATAACTAATGAAGAATGTATGAGAAGAGGTGTAGAGACAAAAAATCTTGTCAAAAAATAAGAGAGAGACAATGCACTTTCATAGGACATGCAATGAGAAGAGGGAGCATTGAAAATATTATAAAACAGGAAAATTAGAAGGAAGAAGATCAAGAGGAAGACCAGGAGAAATGATACTGGACAGTCTGACGGGATGGTGTGAGAGGACATCACCAACTGAGCTAATGGCAAGCATGAAGGATCGTGTACTCTGGAGAAGCATAATAGTCAACGCCAGTCGGTATATCACCTGATGATGATAATGATGATGATGGCTATTTATTTTTCTTCTGTTTCCCATATTTCTCAACATAATTGCCAGAAACCAGAAACTTTGGGAAATAATGGAAAAATGAGATCTATAACATATTTGATACAATTAACATCACTGCTGTATTTAGACCAATATTCAGCAGTAAGAATAAATAGTGAAACAACAACTTGGTTTGACATAAAACAAGGGGTCCGTTAGGGGTGCATATAGTCGCCTTAATTATATAACTTGTATACTGAAAATATAATGAGGAATGTTAGAGAAGATGTAGACAAAGAATATTACGATGTCATAACAATTGGAGGTTATGAAATACCAGAGATTAGATTTGCTGATGACACAGTATTACTGTCCACAACACAAAAAGGAATGGAAAACTAATTATGTCAGTCTGTAAGAACAGCGAAGAGCAAAACCTCTATCTTAATGCAAAGAAAACTAAATTGATGACAACTGACAAAACAAATAAAGCAGCTGAAATATGTATCAATGAGAAAAAATTGGAAGAGGTAGAGAGTTTTGAATATCTTGGATCACTACTAATTAATAATGGAAATACAATGAGGGAAATTAAAAGGATGACATCTATCGCTCTTCAGAAAGTAAAACAACTAAAGAATCTGTGGAGAGGAACAGACAGAACTATAACAATCTTTAAGGGCATGCATCTTTCCCACAGAAACATATTCCTGTTAGACCTGGGCAGTTAATAAAGCAGCTAAACACATACATGTCTTTGATTGGAAATGCTACAGAAGAGTTCTTTAAATATCCTGGACACAAAAACAGAATAAATATATCCATAAGATGTCCACTGGTTCCCATGAGCGTTCTGATTGTCCGTCATTCAAACTGCCCTGTGACTTATCTCTCTTAAGTCAATTGTCCAATATGCCAAGTCACTAAATATTTAATTGGTCAGCTGGCCGAGTTGGTCACTCCTTTATTTAAAGACCGTGTCGAATCGTATCACAACGAGTGTCAGTCTGTGTCAGTTTCGTTTATACAAATGTTATTTACATAAGTCATTATCTTGCTCTTTCATGTCGGAGGTTTTATTGTGTCCTCGACTTTCATTTTTTCTGTCTTCTCTAATCGTCTTTTCTATTTTGTTTACACGTGTCAACGTCCAGTCACCGCTTTGTTATCACTGGACGATCCTACTTTCTGGCGTCCTACCTTTGTCTTACCTATATATCAGCGTCACTGAGTCTCTTCTATTTCTATTCACTGTTTCCACTGTTTACTTTTGTCCGCGTCTTGTTCTAGTGTCATGGAAGTTTTATATCTTTCTCTTCCTTTTTCTCCCAACATTTCTATGTCGCTATTCGGTGTTACTATTTTCTTTACATTATATTTTCTTAATCATATTCATTCATAATAATAGTAACAACCATAATCATTACTTACAAGGCCATGGTACATCATCACTGACTATACAGGCCTTTCAAAACCTATACAAGATAAAGATTACAGCGAAGACAAGGGAGATAACATAGAGATTACTGTTAAACGTGACACCCACTGTACAAGGAGTAGATCGCAGATTCAAAAGACTTATTAAATGTAAATTATGTGAACAAAATAAACAATAAACAGAAGATCATGTTAAGAGTAAAACTGTGTCACTAGCATTCGAACACCTTACTCCAGAATTAGCAACAAGAACAACAGAGAAGGTAGATATGTATAGAGCTACTATGTTAAATATTATCCTTCGAACATGTACAGACAAACACAAAGAGTCTGTTATTCTTTTGACAGAATTTAGATATCTCGTTTGACAGTGTAGAAACAAAGCAATGTTTGAAAATAGGATTTTCACAAATAAAAAAGAAATATGGTGCATATGTTTAAACCATGTAACCATTTTGTGACGTATGATTTATGACGTATGAATTATGATGTATGATTTCTCCTCTTGTTAGCCAGAGTAATCACTCTTCCCAGATAATCACTGATTAACTCTTATCAACATTTGCTATCTAACCCACTCTTCCTTCTGTTCTAATCCTAATCTTATAAATCCCAGCAAAGCCACCCAGGCCCATCACTTTAGGTGTGGCCACCGCCTCCGGCTACAACTTCTGGCGACAACCAGCCCCTTCTATTATCAACATTGTTGAGTCCCCTAGACACAATATAATTCAGAAATTGTTATATATCAAAACTTCCATCATGACATTGTAAAACTCGCTGCACATCACCTTCACCATCATAATAAGTTTGTTGATTATAAACGTTATTTACATGTTCATGTTTGAGACAACACCATGTACCCGTTTTCTTAACAATAAAGTTAATTTTAAAACAAATGAGAGAAGCAATTAGACGGAAGCAGTTAGAGAAGCAGTTAGAGAGAAGCAGTTAGAGGAGGAGTTTAGGAGAGATAGAAGATCAGATACGGAGACAGAGATAGGGATATCGAATCTTGCTAGGGATCTGCAAGTCAGATAGGCTGAGAAGAATGCTAAAAATTGATTGAACGTATTGTAGTCCAAATGCAGAAAATGGATGAGAACTGTACAATGGATAGTGGACCCACAAGATATTATTCTTGTGTAGATTTTGAATTAGATAGCAATGTAATATTGCATGAGAAATCCTGTCCCACAACACCACACTAAATATATCGAAGACATAGATTTGAGCATTTGTCTTATACTGATCAGAAACATAATGAAACACAGCTACAGATCCTGGAAAACAGAATCTTGAAAATGTTTGGACTAAGTATAGATCATATATCACAAGAATGCAACATAAAAAAAAGTAACAAAGAAATACGCACGCTATTCCGGTCTCCACTTGTAACTACCTTTATGAAAAACAACAGATGAAAGGAAGAACGAGAATAGACAGACAAAAAGTCTTATATCTAAGTGATTAACGGAGACAGACCAAGAAGCAGACAGAGTCAACGTTGGCGTGACAACCTGGAGGAAGACCTACGAGTCCTCGGAGTGGACAGTTTGAAGAAGAAGAACAAGAAAAGAGAAGAATGGAGGCAAATCTTGTCTGCAGCATTGAGTCGCAATGACATGGAAAGCTTAATGAATGGTGCTTCATTGGCATTTCAGAGGATTCATGACGATTATTTATTTTAAAAGCTATATTATTCTACTTATATATTAATTACTTTCTGTCCATTATTTAATGCGTTTTATATGAGTATTTAATGTGTTTTATATGAGTATTTAATGTGTTTTATATGTGTTTTATATGAGTATTTAATGTGTTTTATATGAGTATTTAATGTGTTTTATATGAGTATTTAATGTGTTTTATATGAGTATTTAATGTGTTTTATAAAAAGTAAAGTAAAGATAGTCCCATAGCATTTCAAATGCCGTAGGGGGTGAAGCGTTAGAGACCTCATTATGCTGGGTCATCAGCGCGTGAGGTAGGGTGACCAGTTCCTTTCCTCGCTGCCTTTACTTCCCAGATTTTCTCTGGTACCCATTTTACGAGGCTGGGTCGACCTCAGGGCCGTATTGGTCGGAAAAAAAATCCCGCTCAGCTGGGGATTCGAACCCTCGACCATGTGTTTTATATGAGTATTTAATGTGTTTTATATGAGTATTTAATGTGTTTTATATGAGTATTTAATGCGTTTTATATGAGTATTTAATGTGTTTTATATGAGTATTTAATGTGTTTTATATGAGTATTTAATGTGTTTTATATGAGTATTTAATGTGTTTTATATGAGTATTTAATGTGTTTTATATGAGTATTTAATGTGTTTTATATACAGTGGAGACCTCCTAATGCCAAATCGTGGGAGCGTCAAAATTTGGTGACATTAAGCCGTGGCCATTACAAGGGCTTTATCTGCACCAGGATAAGTGTGTCCCACATTTGCTACATTAAACACGTAACAAACAGCTCAAGCTATCCTTAACCGCCACAAAATATATTAATCACAATCTTAGTCAATAAACTACAGTATAGGTAACACTAAAATCAAGCAGCATCTGACTTTCAGCAGAAGAAGTAAAGAAATGTGTGACTTTGCCTTCTGTAATGATAACTGTTCTATTAATGGAAAATCACTTAAGCTCGCCACAGCATTCAAAACATCCTGCGTCACAGCATTAAAGACATCCTGCGTCACAGCATTAAAAACGTCCTGAGTTACAGCATTAAAAACATCCTGCTTCACAGCAGTAAAAACATCCTGCGAACAGCATTAAAACATCCTTCGTCACAGCATTAAAAACAACCTGCGTCAGGCATTAAAAACGTCCTGCCTCACAGCATTAAAAACATCCTGCGTCACAGCATTAAAAACAACCTGCGTCAGGCATTAAAAACGTCTTGAGTTACAGCATTAAAAACATCCTGCGTCACAGCATTAAAAGCATCCTGCGTCACAGCATTAAAAACATCCTGCCTCACAGCATTAAAAACGTCCTGAGACAGCATTTAAAACGTCTTGCGTCACGTCAGATATACAGAAAAAGAACAAGCGCAGTTTCTAAAGCTCTCACAGACTGAGCGTAAGAAATAGGTTTGATGGGCGTCCAGTCCCTGTCAGACTCACTGACTCTCAGCCTCGTATATATATAGGTATATATTTTTAATATATAACTATTTAGGGCTCTAAAATATCAGCGGTTGCAAGCATCTATTTGACGCATTGGACCTAATGGGCCCGGATATGTGGGAATAACCAGTTGACAAAACAAAATATTGCAGTAGAACTGAGGGTTGAACAATATTTTATAAGTTTGAAAATGATCTCTTCTGTCTGTCTAATAAGTATAGTTTCTTGAGGAATCTTTGCTGTACGTTATCATATACTGCGCATATTCAGTCATTCATTCATTCATTTGCATGTCCCTTGCGGAACTTTACCTCCCTAACAGCACTCCTGTAGGTCTCTCGGTTGTGAGCAAGATGGCCTACTTTTGATGCATCCATTTGCAGATCATCATCGATGTCTTGCAGCCATCTTCACCTTAGTCTTCCTCTCTTTCTTTTTCCCATTATGTACCCTTCCAAGACGGTCTTCTCTAGATTATCACGACGTTTAATGTGTCAAAAATATTTAAGTTTTCTCTGTTTATTCCTCTTTACTAGTCAGCCTTCTTCAATATTAAGTTCTTGTAGTATGGATATATTTGTTCTTTTTTGTGTCCATGATATTTGAAAATCTCTTCTGTAGCATTAACATTCAAAGGCATTTATATGTTTCTCAGCTGTTTTGTTAAATGTCCAGGTCTCACAGGCATACGTTGTGAATTACATGCCCTTAAAAAACTTATTTTTGTAGTTCTGTCTGCTCCTCTCCACAGATTCTTTAGTTGTTTTATTTTCTGAAGAGCGATAGATGTCATCCTTTTAATTTCCCTCATTGTATCTCCATTAGTTAGTAGTGATCCAAGATATTCAAAACTCTCCACTTCTTCCAGTTTTTCCTCATTGATACATGCTGCCTTGTTTGTTTTGTCAGTTGTCATTAATTTAGTTTTCTTCTCATTAAGATAGAGATTTTGCTCTTCGCTGTCCTTAATGACTGACATAATTAGTTGTTCCATTCCTTTTTGTGTTGCGGACAGTAATACTGTGTCATTAGCATATCTAATCTCTGGTATTTCATAACCTCCAATTTATGAAAGACCAGAGATTAGATATGGTACAAAGAATATTACAATGCCATAACAATTGGAGGTTATGAAATACTTCGCATATTGTTGTTCAGTGTTTATTAAATATCACTGTAGGGAATACGCACTTGAAGTATAAAGTGATTTTTATTTATATGGACGAAGGAATTTCATAAACGTGAAATATTGTTTTCTTGTTTTTGCATTTATTTTGCAATTTTAAATTATGATCTGAAAATAAAAAAAAACACCAACCCTTTAAAAGGTAAACGCACGGAAGATCAGACTTTATTCCTGCACACCAATCTACAGAGCAGCCATGACGTTGAGAGGTTTTGCCATTCTTCTGATGTTGTGTGCCTTGTTTGGACATGGCCAATCTCGAGGTAAGATAATTTATATATCAATACTCAATGTTATTTTACGAGAAAATTAGAACGACAATGCGGTTCTGTGGACGGAAAATTCGCTTACTAAAAAAGACAAGGTAAAGGGAAATCATTAAATAACTGAAAAACGTTTTCTTGAATTCATCTTATGTTAAACATAATCATCACAAATAATATTATTGCAGAATATGCAGCTTTAGATAGTAGTCTCTGCTGTTTTCTCTGAAATTAGTAGTTACAAGCACATGGTGTGAAACTCTGTCTCTATTATTTTTACTAAAATTATTCCAGTTATAGAAGTTCTGTGTGTGAGACGTGGCTGTTAGGGTCTTACTACAACACAACTTTAAGTAAGTGACGATGTGATCTCTTATCATTTTTGTCACGTGAGTGAGCTGTTATTGAACTTAGTCACAAAGCTGGCTTCCTGGGGAGACTTCTGGAGAGATAACAGCTGTGGGAAAGTTAGAGGATAGACGTATGGAACGTTTCAAGTGTGTTTGTCTGTCTACACAATAAAGTGATTAAACATGGCGTGTTTTGTAAGATCTTGATCTTAGACTTAAGTTTAGTGAAGTTTCTTTTCTTTGGATGTCACTCCTTACAGTATGAGTCAGCACACATATACCACTAGGGAAACAAAGTCGTATTTGACACATCTAAAGACGTTAGTGAGAAACTAAACACGGAATGTAAATTATTATTTTCTACCCTTTGCTCTTTGCCTCTCTTCCCACAAATCTTTCATATTATTATGCTGTTGTCAGTTTTTGTCAAGCTTATCTTTCTATTTATGTGTGCAAGGAACATTATTATGATAGCTTTTATTAGATTTATTTTCACCGACTTTCATCATGCACGGCTCACCTTCACAGAGCAATGTACACTTAACATGGTTGTCATAAAATACATCTACATAGTCTTCAATAAAGTCTTTTTTCTCGCAAGAATTCTTTGCTACATGTGTTTAAGAATACAAAGAAAAAGAAAGCCAATGAAAAAGTTACAAGTGTTGTATGCACATCGAAAGTCAAATGCAATCTTCCAACTGCCTTGAATGAGAACTTGAACGAAGTCTAGAATGAAAAATCTGTCATTCGTTTTGTTCAAGTCAAGGTCAACCATATTATTATTCCAGCTCTAGAGCCTTTTAAGTGCATCTATCTATCTATCTATCTATCTATCTATCTATCTATCTATCTATCTATCTATCTATCTATCTATCTATCTATCTATCTATCTATCTATCTATCTATCTATCTATCTATCTATCTATCTATCTATCTATCTATCTATCTATCTATCTATCTTGTATGTCTGTCTGTCTGTCAGAAATCATTTCTGAAAGAGTTACAACCAGCACCTCTAGCTCATGTGTAGCAACTAAATGACCCTGATAAGACCCTAGGATAATGGATAAAAACCTTTCGGGATATATTTGAGAAGCATGCTCCTATTAGGAGGTGAGAGTTAAACCTCAGGTGAAGTCCCCATGGATAAACACCTGAGATATTGCAAGTCATGAGGGAAAGAGATCAGACCCACAAAAGTAAGGAATTCACTAGATGCCACTTACTTAGAAATAGATTTCAATACTTAATTAGGCAAGAAAAGAAAAAATTACCGTAGGAACCTTGTTCAGAATAAATCAGACAGTAAGTTTGTCTGGAAAGCAATTAACATTCTTGCAGACAAGAGAAAGCAGTCTGACTTTCAGAGTTATAATTATGTTCCCACTTATGAAGAGTTCAGCAATCACTTCAGAGAAGAATTCAATATCTTAAAATCTTCACTACCGACACCCTATTTGTGACTTAGGCGAATTAAATAAATTTATAGGTAGCCGATGTGCACATTTAAAGCAACCCAGTATTCCTTTCTAGACTGGTTAATGAAGAAGGCAACGTCAGACAAACGCAGAGGATTACAATGGACCCTTGACATAGTGCTGGAGGACCTTGACTTTGCGGACGACATTTGTCTGTTATCAAGCAGTCACAAAGATATGCAAGATAAAATAAACAAGCTAACTCAGAATGCAAAACAACATAGGACTAAAGATCAACGTAGGAAGGACAAAGTTAATGAAGCAAATTGTGAACAACAGAAATGTACTCAGAGTAGATAGCAAGTTAGTGGAGGAGGTCAACGAATTTGTATACCTTGGCAGTAGAGTAGTAGAAAATGGAGACAGCACAGAGGACATCAATAGCAGACTTACTAGAGCAAACCAGGCTTTTGCAGTACTGCAAACTATACGGAAATGAAAAAAAAACTAAGCATAAATATGAAAATCAGGATATTTAATAGTAATGTTCTTAGTTTTTAAGGGCATGCATCTTTCCCATAACAACATATGCCTGTGAGACCTGGACATTTAACAAAACAACTGAGAAACTCATAAATGCCTTTGAATGTAAATGCTACAGAAGAGTTCTTCAAATATCATGGACACAAAAAAGAACAAATATATCTATACTACAAGAACTTTGTAATGAAGAAGGCTGGCTAGTAAAGAGGATTATACAAAGAAAACTTAAATATTATGGACACAATAAACGTCATGATAATCTAGAGAAGACCGTCTTGGAAGGGTACATAATGGGAAAAGGAAAGAGAGGAAGACCAAGGCGAAGATGGCTGCAAGACATCGTTGATGATCTGCAAATGGATGCATCAGCAACAGGCCATCTTGCTCACAACAGAGAGGCCTACAGGAGTGCTGTCTGGGAGGCAAAGTTCCGCAAGGGACATGCAAATAAATGAATGAATGCAGTTATATATATATATATATATATATATATATATATATATATATATATATATATGAATGCTGGAAAGTCACCAAAACCATAGAAAACAAGTTGAATTCTTTCCAGACTAAATGTTTACGAAGAATTAGAAAAATATTTTGGCCAAACACCATAAGAAATAACATCTTATTGGCAGAAATGCAGGTGAAGCCACTGACGGCAGTTATTGAGGAAAGACGCTGGCGATGGTTGGGACATGTGCTCCGAATGACTGACAACTCACTACCAAAAATAGCACTAAGATGGACACCACAGGGGAACAGAAGTAAGGGTAGAGACATGGAGAAGAACAACAGAAAGGATGTTGAGCAATAGAGGGCTCACCTGGGCAAGAGCAGAAAAAAAGGCGAAGGACAGGCATTTGTGGAAAACCCTTGCGGAAGCCCCATGTGCCCTGGGCACTTAAGGTTCAGATATATATATATATATATATAGAGAGAGAGAGAGACAGAGAGAGAGTATAGTTTTGTTTATATAAAAAGAACTAAATAAAAATGGAAGATAGAAAGAGCGAGTAAAGGAGACATTACTTGAACCAGTTTTACAGCAGTCTTTCATCTCCATCGTAGAAGCTAAATGTAGACAAGGACAGACACATCATTTGACCCGAAGTATAATTATCACAATATATGAATGTCAAAATTTTTTATTGCCCACTTTTTTTCGCTTCAGAAAACCTCTTGGAAGCATCACTGTCGACGATGTTTCCAATTTACAGCTTGGATATCTGCAGCCGGTTTACAATTGTGTAGTGCGCTTTCAAATAATTGATGACAACCTCCTCATTGGGGTGTGGCAAAACTGCTTGAATTCTAACAATGGAGTAAGCATTTACACATGTTTAATACTGTGTTGTCTTGTATCTACTTTGCCGCTGTCTCTGAATTAACTCTGCGTTAAAACTGACAGAATTGGTACATTTAATCCGATATTCTGAATTAATGCTCAAATTAGTATTTAGGAAAAGTCTAAATAAAGTTTAAAGTTTCACATTTCTAATACAAATCATATCTTCAAATTATTCAGTAACTTCCTTTCAGTTTCTTTTTACCAAATTTGTGAAGAAATGTATTTTATTTTAGCAGCAAACGAATTAATTCAGGAGTGAAAGAGCTAACTTTACAAGATGCAGCTGAACTAGATAAAGGGAGGAAACAAGTTTTTAACTGAATGTTTGTTTCCTTCAAGTGATTGACATTTAAAGATTTTTCTCTGTGATAATTTCTCTGAATGCGTGTTTCCTTCGAGTGATTGACATTTAAAGATTTTTCTCTGTGATAATTTCTCTGAATGCGTGTTTCCTTCGAGTGATTGACATTTAAAGATTTTTCTCTGTGATAATTGCACTGAATGCTTGTTTACGTATAACAATAATTTGAAAAGTTTCATTCAAACATAAGCTTATATCAGATCTTAACACCAGAAATCTTCGGATGGCATTAATACAAAATAGTGGTATAGAACAAAGGCATATAAAATGTATGATACAGCTGTACCAGAAGGAAGGTAGTAAGGTAAAGTTGTACAAACCAAAAGATAAAGAAAAAAGCAGAAAAAAGCAATGACAGAGAATAAATATAATCAATATTCCTGCTAAAGTTTTGTTTATTCTTCGAAGGCAACTGAAAATAATTTAAAAGAAAGAAAATACAGAGGGTTTTGTTGCAACTAAACAATAAACATAGAAATATCTAATACTGGCCTTTTATCATGATGGTAAAGTTGTTTCACTGTGCAAGCGTCAGCCCATCAAGCCAAGCAAAGTCCATGCTAGGTCCTTATCTTGTTGAATTTATGGACACAGACAAAGTCCATTATAGGTCCTTATCTTGTTGAATTTATGGAGAAAAAGTCCAACGCTGGTTCTTACCTTGTTGAATTTATGGAGAGAAAGTCCATCATAGGTTCTTACCTTGTTGAATTTATGGAGACAGACAAAGTCCATCATAGGTCCTTATCTTTTTGAATTTATGGAGACAGACAAAGTCCATCATAGGTCCTTATCTTGTTGAATTTATGGAGACAGACACAGTCCATGCTATGTCCTTATCTTGTTGAATTTATGGAGACAGACAAAGTCCATCATAGGTCCTTACCTTGTTGAATTTATGGAGACAGACAAAGTCCATGCTAGGTCCTTATCTTGTTGAATTTATGTAGACAAAGTCCAACGCTGGTTCTTACCTTGTTGAATTTATGGAGAGTAAGTCCATCATAGGTTCTTACCTTGTTGAATTTATGGAGAGAGACAAAGTCCATCATAGGTCCTTATCTTGTTGAATTTATGGAGACAGACAAAGTCCACAATAGGTCCTTATCTTGTTGAATTAATGAAGATTCTGACAAGGTCCATTATAGATTCTTACCTTGTTGAATTAATGAAGATTCTGACTAGGTCCATCATAGGTTCTTACCTTGTTGAATTAATGGAGATTCTGACAAGGTCCGTCATAGGTTCTTACCTTGTTGAATTAAGGAAGATTCTCACAAGGTCCATCATAGGTTCTTACCTTGTTGAATTAATGAAGATTCTGACAAGGTCCACATAGCGCCTTTTCGTTATACATCAAGACTACCTTCCTCCTCTTGGCTTAAAAGTGGAGCTGGCAGATAATCTGGGTGTAACGAGCGTAAGATAAACGAAAGTAATTGCTAGATAGACGGCTTTAGATCTTAGGGCAGAGACAAAAGGTTTTGTCCTAGGTCTAAATCTTCCTTTCACTAAGGTTTTTTTTGTGTCACTTTGCATCTTATCAGATACCTCAGAGAAAGCTTATTGAGAACAAGGGAAAGGTCATAGTCTGAGTGATCATTTCATTAAAATATAGATTTCAGCGTAAGATAATACTTGGATAGTTTCTGCTGTGGAATTGGTCTATAATTATTGGTTATGGTTGTAAATTTATTTATTTGTCCTTTGTTTTTCTATTACATCACAGTTTTGCCTCTCTGCCATCTTGTAAATACCATACACTTTCCTGTGTTTCTCGCCAGAGTCAGAATGTAATGACAAGTATTAAGGTTGTATTTTCAGTTAGTAAAGAGAAGTCGTATTCTTCTACACTTTCCTCAGTTTCTCGCCAGAGTCAGAATGTAATGACAAGTATTAAGGTTGTATTTTCAGTTAGTAAAGAGAAGTCGTATTCTTCTACAGATAAAGTTCGCGCCATTTCTCCAACTTCCTAATGTTCTCTTTCCAGATGATGACAGCATTTTCTGTGTATCCTCTTCTGTATTCTCTCTCCAGCTTTGTGTTGGTCTACCTCTCGGTCTTTTTTCCTTCATCTCTTGTACACAAATCATTTCCGTTAGTCTTTCACTCTCTCTACATGAGCCAGCCAACGTAATCTATTCAGTTTAAAGACTTTTATAATTCTGTCATTTTAAATAAGCTGCTAAGTTCAGTGTTCTTTCTAGCCCTCCATTCCCAACTCTAGATATATTTTATGAGCCAAAGATTTTTCTTAGGACCTTGTTCTTAAAGACCTGCAAGTGTTGTTCATCTTCATATTTTTAAATTCATGTTTGTAATTTTTCTACACAGCTGGTCTTATTATAGGTGTGTATTTTGTTATCATGGTGATTTGAGACAATTCTAACTTTTAACCAGTGTTGAAAATCAAAGTATATTTTGTCCCATGTCTATACTGTTCTTTTAATTTCCTCGCTTACGATGTTGCTTCTGTTGAAAGTTATGGCTAGATATTTGTACTTTTCTGTTTTCCTACTGTTCATATCTATAACAGTTATATAATCTTGATCGTTATGTCTATATATATACTGATCGTTATGTGTATATATATATATATATATATATATATATATATATATTGTTTTTCGTTATGTCGATATAATTTTCGATAATTTGCTTCTATGTATGCAGTAATAAGCTTTTTGAATTTAAAGTCTTTGAAGATTTTTGTACATCTTTTCCTCTTCAAAGTGGAAAAATATATGCTCTTTTTTCTTGAAATGTGCATGATATTCTCCCAGTAAGTCCTTCCTGTATGGTCTTAATCTATTTAATAGTATAATATATAGTATATTGATGAAATGATATTTCCCTGTAATGTTTACCTTTGCTAGTATCCAGTTTCTTGAATATTGGGATCAGTAATGATTCTCTCCCTTCCCTATGAACGTTTTCTTCTCTCCATATTTGTTGTATCAGGGGGCATAACTTTTCATGCAGACTTAGACTTTATTCTTTATTCTGCAGCAATTCCATCTTGTCCACTTACTTTGTTGTTTCTTATAAGCAAGATGCTGTCGATGACATCTTCTAAGTCAGGTTCCTCTACATCAGAGTCACAAGCCTGTATTTCTTCCCATGGTAGTGCACTTACAGGTACTTCACATTTATCAACTTTCCTAAATATTTTTCATATCTGATACAGATTTTATCTTCAGTATTTATCATGTTCCCGTTAGAATCTTTCAAACTCTACAAAGGTTGTTTGTATCTTTGCTGTACTGTTCGGAGTTCTTTATAGAATTCCCTGCTTTTCCTACTTTGATGGCATGTCTGCATCTCGCTCACCATGTCTTTCATATATTGTCGTTTTTTATGACAAATAACTTTCTTTAAACTGTTTGTATGCTAATTCTTCTCATTTGTTTTATTTTTCTTGTCATTCAGCCATATCTGTCTTGTTGTTCTTTTCTGTGTGACGGGCTCCTTGCAGGCTTTGTTGAAACAATTCTTTCTTTCATTTGTAGCTTTTACTCCAAGACATTCTTTCGCTGTGTTTCTTAAAATGGTTTTTACATCATTCCATGTGTCATAAATACTATTATCTTGCTCATTCTCTCTTGTCTTTCTCTTACACTTGAGCCTTTTTCTAACGTTTTGTCTTCTTTTCGAAACAGTTCTAGTTATTATCGGACTTTTATTAGATTTGCTCTAGAATTATGTCCTTAGTCGGAATTTGATCGTTATTGTTAAAGAAAACGTGTAAAATTTGTGGAAGATTTCTTTTGTATTGATGAGAAAATGATATTGTGTTTCAGATTCGCGTGTCTATAGTACGTGAAAATGATTTCTATATGATAGTTCCACCAAGGGCGCCTGAAACATCTACCCTAGTGACCTATCATTTCGTGCGCAGAGGTCCCAGGTAGTATCATTGTCTCCTACAACCTGCATGTATGTGTGTAAACAGTAATAAATATCGTTTTTTCAACAAGTGTGGTCTATCTCTCAACAAATAAATAGAACTAGGGAAGTTGTAATGTTGCCCGCAACAGAAGGATCATTGAAATCATTTTAGATAACTCTACAATACTTGACAGCCTCACTGTAGGATATATGTGTGTATATTGCGGATATTTATAGACTTCATTACTTGGTTCAGTTTACACAATTAACAGAAATATGGGATGCTATAACAATTATTCAAGGCTAAAACAGAATGAATCAGTTTTATTTCCTTTTTTATCTGCACAGATTTTTATCTGATGCCCCTAATAATAATCACTTGAATATTGAGGCATCCAGTAAATACTTTCATATGTCAGCGTCACTGTGTCTCGTGTTTTTCTATTCACTGTTTTCTTTTGTCCGCGTCTTGTTCTAGTGTCATGGAAGTTTTATACCTTTCTCTTCCTTTTTTCGACCTACTTTTCTCTGTCACTATTCGATCTTACTATTTCTTTACAGTATATTTTCATAATCATATCTATTAATAACAATAACAACAATATCCGTTACTTACAAGGCTATGCTACAAGTAAGTCAGATGTAGAAATGAGTACCTGACCCTTATAGAACTGTTGAAAGAAATGTGGGCAGACACGATGCTCACAACATCACCCTGTCGTGCGTAGCCTGATCAAGGAAAATGTAAACACTAATACCATATTCTCCTTGATGTCTCTACGGCATAACAGGGTTACATTTATCATATTATTTGTACAGTTATGGAAGGTAACATACAGGCCTACAGGAGACCTGTTATTCAGTCAAATTTCCGTGAGGAACATGCAATTGACTGGAAAACAACTACAAAACAAAACCCAGTAATTACCTTTCACGTACTATACACTGACCAGCAGTGGTCATGTACCACGGAAAGTACTTACCCATTCTCTTATCTCTTGAAAACAATGTTAAGTAGTATCAACCGTGATAGTTTCACTTGTTGTAAGTAAACAACATGTAATATTTATAATTTATGCAGAATCTTCAGCAGAATAGTAACATTAACTTAGAAGATGCTTTTTCTAGTACACCAGTACCACCATCTATATGACTTTTTTGTATCTTTCAAACTGTAGAACCAAAGTAATGTTAAATTATAGATAATATCTTTTCCTCTATATCATCAGTTTTGTCGTTAATATCCACTTTAATTTAGATAACACGTATTCAAAAGTTAAGAGAACAATGATTTGTATTCTTTATTCAACATTAAACAATGTAGTCTTACATCTCACTGTTATTTTCTATAACAGGTTCTCAATACCTTGGGAGACAAGTAACTCAGACAATGCTGATGATTAGAGGAACTACAAACAAGAAGTCAGCCGACACGCAATACTTCTCTTGCCTTTTCTTTTTCTTATTGTCTTATTTCCTGCACATCCTAGAGATGTTTTAACATAAATTCTTTCTTTGATTAAACACAAACGTGTCTGCGACAGTAGACTCTTGTGCTACTGTTTGTGATTTCATTAAAAGCTACACATGAAAGAGACCTTAAAGTTATCATTAAAGTGTGTGTGTGTGTGTGTCCTGGTGTTAAGGAGCTATAAAGTCCTTGCCTGAATAAGAAAAATCAAATCTTATAAACTATGCTAACATGAACGTTATGGCTTTACGTAGACAGAAAGGTAACCCTGCATCACCAGTATCAAAATGGTGTCTATGAAGGAGAAAGCGCTGTGTGTTTAATCAGTTCTTGAAGAGAACCTATCCAGAACGATGAACTGGCAGATATAGTCCTACATCATGTCCATCTCACTCGCTGGACATTACTCTTTTTGACTTTTTTAATGGGGCTATACTATGGACAAATGTTTACTAGTTTCTGATATTGAAACTTTGCAACCAAGGACAATGGGTGTTGGAGCTACGGTGACAGTCTGATATCATTACTTTCAACTCGGAACATTATTATCCCCGTCACTAGAAAATAACAATCACATTAGTCCCATAAAATAAGAGTAAACAAAATTTCTCTGTGATAACGATATCACTAGCTCTCTCTCTCTCTCTCTCTCTCTCTATATATATATATATATATATATATATACTGGGGGTCTTACATCAAATGACCAAGGGGTTAAATTTCATAAAGGGGAATGAGATGGCTGTCACATTTAAATGCATCACAAAGGAAAGCCTGCTATGTAGTATGATATATTATACATCAATGTAACCAGGAAAAGTTATGTATTGTTTTTATAATAGAATTGTTAGTTTGTTGTTAGTATAGAACACAAAAACGATCTAAGAACTGAGAAGGAAGAATGGAAAAATGAAGAAATGCAAACAATGATTTTCTCACTTACCCCACTGTACTTTGTGCAGTTTATCCAATAACGAATAAAATTTTGCACAAACACTATTTCCTCACAGTAAACTATACACTAATTATTAGTTACAACAAACTGAAAACAACAAGGAGATAGCAGACATTTACATAAAAACACAAGTGGTGGCTTAGGAAAAAAATGTAAAAATTAAACAGTTAAATTGTAAGACAAATTCAAAATTCAGACTGACATCCTTGTCCTGCAAGCCTCGTGGTCTATTGTGACGCAGAAGGATCGACGCAGTCATATCGATGGGTATCCCATGACGTAGATGCTTATTTCATTTATTAAAAGCTGGCAATCAACATAACTGACGCTCATTAATGTCACCCAGATTTGGGAGTGTATTTAACAACATTTCACCACATTTCAACAATCAGTTGCAACAAAAGCAGAACCATTCATCTGGGTACTAACCACGGCCAAACATTTGTGAACGTCTACAAACATTAATTATGTCTCCATTGTGTGTTTCAGGGTTAGACATGCGGTTCAGATCTTATAGTTCCTGGGTTCGAATCTCACTAGAAGTAGCGGTTTTTTTATCATGAATCCTCCAGTAAAAAAAATTCACTTTTTCTCTAGGAAAATATCCCTGTGCATTGTCCCATAAGTTAAAAATCCCCTCTTATGGAAATTGACAATCTATTTTCCAGACAAAATGCTAGGAAAAGTTACAGACCCCAATTTTTTTTTTCTTGGTGCTTTAGTTTGTAGGCCTGTTCCTGGGGTTATATGTGGCGCTGATTCAGAAAATTGCATTGGATAGACCGCACCAGATCTAGATGTAGTTGAATTTATACAATTTTTATCCTCTCTTTAGCAAATCTCTTTTGCAGAATTGGTATGTTACAACACTCATTCATTCATTCATTCATTCATTCATTCATTCATTCATTTATAACTAAACAGCAACACGGCTTTCTTAGACTATATAAATTTGTATTTCAAAGGTTTCTCAACCTGGACTGTTTAAAAGGCTTACGCTGTATAATAGTTATGATGGTATAGGAGGAGTGTGTATATTCCCACTCATATCATTTCATTTTTTGCAAATCTAACACCGTAGAGGTTAATGCTACTTCAAGACGGAGCTGCTTTAATCATCTCGATAGATTTTGCTATATTTGTTGGGAGTACACAGAGAAAGCAAGTAGGAAACCTACTTCTGAGTATGTAGAAAGAGCACCTGTAGTGTACATTGATGTCAAGCTTGGAGATCAAGATCAGGCATGGGCTCCTCATATTGTACACAAAACTTGTACGGAGCATTTGCGCCAGTGGACAAATAGAAAGAGAAACTGCCTGAAATTTGGAGTACCAGTGGTGGGGAGAACCTAAAAACCACTTGGATGACTGTTATTTTTGTATTGTTAATATCATAGCATCAGTCGAAATAATCGTGGCACGTGGTCTTACCCTGATCTACCTTCAGCCAGGAAACCTGTTCCACACTCGGATCTTGCACCTTTTCCACCTTTCCTTGAACTACCACAGCTCTCAGTGGATGAGTCTTGCATGTCTGATATCACACAAGATAAAACAAGTGAGGGCAGTGACAGTGAATTCCAAACAACTTCACATAGTGAAAGTTTTTATCAGAATAAAGTGAGTGATCTGATCAGGGACTTAAATCTTTCCAAGGTGTCTTCTGAATTGCTTGCCTCCAGACTAAAGAAAAAGACTGTACTTCAGCCTGGAGCGAACATGACATTTTACTGAAGGAGAGAAAAGCATCTGCTGCCATTCTTTACCGAAGACAACAACTTAGTATTCTGCAATGACATCGGAAACCTTGTGAAGAAATGAAGAAATTTTGTCTTTCAGGATATACCCAAAGTGAGTGAAGCTTTTTTCATCTGCAGTTCAAAATGTAGTTTGAAATGTATTCATTTCAATAATAGTAACAAATATAGGTGTATTTCTATCGAACGTTCCACCAGGATGAATAAAGAGTACACGGCCATCTGTTTAGTCATGGAAAAGATAAATTATCAAGAACATCAAATGACAATTTGTGTAGACTTGAAGATGGTTAACATTCTTCTTGGTCAACAAAGTGACTACACAAAGTATCCTTGCTTTTTATGCCTCTGGGATACTACAGCCAAACATGAACACTGAGCAAGAACAGACTTACCTCGGAGGGTATATGTGGTGGTTGGAGGACAAAATGTAATCAATGAATCTTTGGTAGCATGAGATAGAATCATACTGCCACCACTACATATAAAGGTAGGTCTGATGAAACAATTTGTAAAGGCTTAGAATAAAGATGTTTCGCGCATTGAATACATAGTGCACAAGTTACCTGGACTTACCATGGAAAAACTAAAGGCAGGAATTTTCAATGGCTGACAGATCGAATACTTATAAATGACCTACATTTCATAGCATCAATGAATGAAATCTAATCATATGTCAGGTCTTATTTTGTTCCTGTTGTGAAAAGCTTTCTTGGCAATAAGAAGCCAGACAACTACACACATTTAGTAGAGTAATATGTTGTTTCATTTCAACAGGCTTGGCTGTAACATGAGTGTTAAAATCCATTATCTACATAGTCCCTTAGATCGCTTGCCATAGAACATTGGTGATTGAAGCGAAGAGCAAAGTGAAAGATTTCACCAAAACATAAAAACAATGTAAGGCAGATACCAAAGAAGATGGGATGCACACATGATGGCAGACTATTATTGTAATCATTTGCCGGATTGTCCTGGAAGATCACACCATCGGAAATCTTACAATAGGAACTTCTTATGTGATGGAACGTTTGTATCATAATCGTATGCGTTTGGTCTGAAATAAGTGTATTTTCATGTAGTACACTCCCCTTTTAATTTTTAACAAGTTTCCTTCATATTTGGCGGCCTTGTTAGCTGAGTGGTTAGGCGCTTGGTCTGCTAATCCCGTGGTACCAGGTTTAGTCCCAGCAGTGGGATTTTTTCTAGTGTACACCAAAAAGGTCCCGGGGTTGACCCAGCCTCTAAAAATGGGTAGCAGAGAAATCTGAGAAGGTAAAGCGGGAAGGCGTGATACTGATCACATCACACTTTAATGTGTCGAAGGTCATGGAAAATACGGGCCTAACACCGTATTCCCAGTATGCTTTAATGGGATGGAAACGGGAAATTTACCATTTTTTAACCTTCATACTTAAAAGATACTAGTTTAAACACTACATTAAAATATCCTCATTTGTTATGGGCGAGCAAAGTGAAGAGTGGTATATAGCGTATGTTTTATATCTCAAAAACTATAGATGATAGATGAAAACTTTTTTAAATCAGCAAGTCAAACGTACCAAGAAACAGATCTAACATTTGAGGCACCAAAATGTGTGTTGGTCAGTGTTATCTACGCTGACTGCGACATCCTTTCTTAGGTTATAGAACGGGTGGCCGAGCAGATACAGGAATATCCTGAACTGGGTAAAAGTATTTATAAACAAAGACTCCATGCATACTTCAGCTTGTAGACTCACTTTGTCTGATAATCTACGATGGAGAATGAAAAAAAGTGTACATATATACCTCGGTGGAGAAGATATTACTTCTATGGAACAACTTGAGACAGCTTATGATAATATTGCCAAGTGTTTAGTACACACGTTTCATTGAGTTAGATATCCCAAATCCATTTTGATGATGATGATGATGATCATCATCATCATCATCGTCGTCGTCGTCGTCGTCGTCGCCGTTCACTCCCTGTTCCTGAAATTATTCTCTGCTTCCTTCCGTGTGTATCCCTTTTCTCTGAGCACTGTCATAATTTCTCTTCTCCAAGTTAAGTCTAGGTCTTCCTCGTTTTCTACTTCCTTGAGGATTCCAAGTCAGTGACTGTCTTGCTATGCTGGTGTCAGTTTTCCGAAGAGTGCGGCCAGTCCATCTCCATTTACTAGACATGAGTAAATCCATGCTGATTTGTCTTAATTGATGCATAAATACTGCAAATAAGCAATATAACTGGTGCACCACTCTGTGATCTCTAGTTGTGGTCTGGAGCTGGTGCATCACTCTGTGGGCTGGAGCTGGTGCAAATCACTCTGTGGTCTGGAGCTGTTGTATCAGTCTGTGTTCTGGAGCTGTTGTATCACTCTGTGGTCTGGAGCTGTTGTATCACCCTGTGGTTTGGAGCTGGTGTATCACTCGTCTGAAGCTGTTGTATCACTCTATGGTCTGGAGCTGGTGCAAATCATTCTGTGGTCTGGAGCTGGTGCAAATCATTCTGTGGTCTGGAGCTGGTGTATCACTCTGTGGTCTGGAGCTGTTGTATCAGTCTGTGGTCTGGAGCTGTTGTATCACTCTGTGGTCTGGAGCTGGTGCATCACTCTGAATCTGTAGGTGATGTATCAGTCTTGGGTCTTTATAGCTTCTCCTGTTTAGAGGATATCCCACACATAATTAAAATAAGCTATAATATTCCCCCATTGAGAAACTTCAACTAAACCGTTACCAGAAATGTATGAAATAAAAGCCACTCAAAATCTCATGAAACAAAGAGGAGGCTAAAAGTAAAAAGATAAATAATATATATATATATATATATATATATGAACGGACTAATCAATTAACAATGGAGAAAATGCTATGTCTCGTAGTATAAATAACAAGAACCATACAAAACGGAAAATCATGATCATAAATGATACTGAGAACAGCAACAAATGAATGAATGAAACGATGAAGTAGAGACTTACTTGCGACATGTGTGGGCGGCCGTCATCATCTACCGAGCAAACCCTCCATCAGACTGAGCTACTCTAACAACCTTAATCTTGCTATAAATGTTAGATCTTCCTTTCTTGCAACAGACACACTCAAAACAAGACTTCATGTTGCTGATAAAAATCCTGTCCCTCGCCTTTCGAGCAGAATGAAAGAAAAATTATCTTTGAATTAGCATGTGTTGTTTGTCTGTTGTTTTGAAAACTGTATAAGATGCTCAAAAAGGTTTAGTAGACTGAACTGCTTGTGAGAAGTCAGTATTAATGTTGTCGCTGGTTGAGAAATATTAGTTTTGAAGCAAGAAATTATTGTGAAATTTAGAAATAAGTCTATCAAGGACTGATAACTATAAAAGGTTGGGCTATCTGTGAAAGTTTGAAATAAATCTAAAATTAACTGTGAAAAATTACTACTCAGCACAACAATCAATTCTGAAAAGAACAAACCTGCAACCCTGTAACATCAGATCTAATTTTGCTGACAACTCCACTTAGTTCATGACCCAGTGTATGTGGTCGAAAGGGGATAAAAACAGATACTACGAAAGAGCTAAGAATACATTCTGTCATGAGACATGTCTTTTTCAGGACGCTGCCCTCTCACAGCCTCCCTGAATGTAGTACTGTCTTGAGGGAATTGACCAGCGTCTAGCACTAACAAATTCTGACATTCAGCGATGTCCTGAGTCCACCGACGGCGAGATCGTCCTTTTTCCCTTTCCCGGGAACCATCCCTTCCACTATCAACCTCTCCAAGCTATTGTGTCTCTTGATGTGGCAGAAGTATCTCGGCTTTCTAATTTTTATGGTGTTAACCAGCCAGTTTTCTCCGAGGAGGTATTGCTCGATATCTGGTGACCCCCGTCTACGTGTGCCACAAGGAGGTCCCTACTACATCAGTTCATTCATTCAATTGCTGTTATTCTGAGTATCACACACTAGCGTCTCTTTATTTGATATTCATTCTATCAATGATATTCTAAACTCCCGTCTGTAACATTTCATTTCATATTCTGTTAATCTCTTTTCTAGTGATTTGTTAAGTGTCCACTTTTCGCATCTATATGCTGCAAACTGGGAATATGTAAGCTTTTATTAAACACAACTTTGTTTCCTTGTTGATAACTTACAACATACTATTCATGGGTGCTAGTCTTCCTTGTTGATACTTACCACATACTATTCATGTGTGCTAGTCTTCCTTTGTTGATAGCTTACCACATACTATTCATCTGTGCTAGTCTTCCTTGTTGATAGCTTACCACATACTCTTCATGTGTGCTAGTCTTCCTTGTTGATAGCCTACCACATACTCTTCATCTGTGCTAGTCTTCTTTGTTGATACTTACCACATAATCTACATCTGTGCTAGTCTTCTTTGTTGATACTTACCACATAATCTTCATCTGTGCTAGTCTTCTTTGTTGATACTTACCACATAATCTTCATCTGTGCTAGTCTTCTTTTGATTTCCACTGCGCAGTCACCGTTGATGGTGACGTCTGAACCTAGATATTCAATTTTATTTACGTTTACTTTCTCTGTTTACATCCTTGTCTTACTACCTTTTGTACGTCAGATTAACCCTATGTTTGGTCATCTGCCCCTACTGCTGTCTGCTAATATTGGTAGAGTTTGGTGATAAGCTGCACCAGATGACTGGGAAACCAATGTTGTTCATAACAAACCATAACTGTTGATGCTGTACACCCGGAAAAGCTTTTGAGTAGTCCACACAACAAGTGTATAAATCCTCATTAAGCTCTGTACACTTTTGCATGTTCCTAATGTTTAATATACGATCTCTGATGCCTCTACTTGGTCTGAAACCCGTCTGTACTTCATAAGAGCAAAGAAACGCGTTTAAATGATTTTACAAAGGATGTATTATTTAAGAAGTCAAATAAGCACATACATTAGAATATTAGTGAGAACTTAATGTTGCATTGATTATGTTACAGAATGCCGTAAAAGGTGGTTTGGCCCACCTTGGCATAAAGAAACCACACAACGCTAGTTTTGGTCTGCATCAAATGTGAATACTGTGAGATTAAAGAGTTGATTGCAAAATAATTAACTGCATGTTAACAGATAATTTCTACTTTAAAAGCAACAAAATGGAAATAAGGAAACGAAGAAGATAAAAAGGTTCTTCATGTTATGAATGAAGTTCAGCACTGTCAATTGTTTATGAAAAAAAGCTGAAGCCATAAGTTTAAATACGTTTTTATCTCTTTTTTATCATAAAGAGTTCTGGAAACATAATGTAGCACAACAGATAACATAATGATTAAGATAGTTTTGGAAATACTGTAATAAGAAATATCAGTGCGACTTCAAAATGTTAATAGCTTGATTTGGATAGCAAGGAAGAGAGCCTCAGAAAGAAGATTCTAATCTGTCTGATAGCAAGGAAGAGATCCTCAGAAAGAAGATTCTAATCTAATCTGTAATCTGTATTCAGAAACTAGCATCCCTGTACCCAGAGTATTCTCATATGTGCTCCGACTTACATTCCAACACCCACTGTAACGCCCGCCTGCTGATGGAGCCAGTCCCACACGGTTTGTGGATAGCGTGAGCTAAAGCACTTCTTTCTGAAAACAACGTCCACTTTCTTTATTTTCCCCTCAGTTCGATCATTCTACTTTGTGGAAGTTGTCATTCAACACGATGTTGTTTTCCTTAGGACTTTTGGAGCTTGTTTATTTGTGGTATAATTCCCTGTAATTGTGAGTCCTTTATGTTTGGCCCTATTGCTTCTAGCAGGTCTCTGTAGTCAGTGAAGCAAACAATCTTCTCTGGTGGCTTGTATCTTTCTGTGCATATTTTCAGGGCTTGTTCAGCATTGCTTTAGGTTGATTCTAAATTGGGCGACTGCTAAATATTTGACACACGATTGGAAGAAGAGAATGACCGTGTCTACTACATTTTTGACAGTGGTGATACGGATAGGTACTCTATTTTGATACTGAGGAATCTTTCATATATGAAAATATATACTACATATAATCTAACGGAATATATTATTCAAAGTTTATTAAATACCAGTGTGGGAGTTATGCGATTGTGGACTATAGAATTTTTCCAAACTTTAAAATTATTTTGCATTTCATTTATAATTTTAAGTTGGAATATTTCATTTGCAATTTTAAGTCGGAATTTTAAAATAAAAGCACCACCCATTTAACAGATCAACGCAGGTACGATTTGGCTGTATATTCCTGCATACCACTCTAATGAGTAGCTATGATGTAATACTTATACTTAATACTTATGTAATAAGACTGGAAAATACACAGCATTAGAATTAGTCCTTGCTGTGTTCTCTCTAACTTGTAGTTATATTGCGTTTAAGTTCGTGCTTATTGTTTTCATTAAAATCATTCAAGTTATAGCAGTATATGAGTTCTATGTATGACCTGGCTGTTCAGACCTTACTACAACACACCTTTAAGCAAGTAACGATGTGAACGATGGTCATTTGGTCACGCGAGTGAGCTGTTATTCAACTTGGTCATACACGACGTGTTTCTTGACGGGACTTCTGTATAGAAAACAGCTGAGGGAAAGCTAGAGGATAGACGTATGGAAGTTTCCGATGTGTGTATCTGACTACATGAGAAAATGATTAACCATGGAGTGCATACATGACAGCTTATTGTTAGACTTATGTAGAGTTAGTTCATGAGTCTCGGTCAAAGCTTCTTTTGTTTCAATGTTGTTGTATGTTGAAAAGCCATTACTTGCAGCATACGTCATCACACATAAACTCATCCACACCTTGGTAAACAAAGTTGTGTTTCGTACTTCTAAAGGCGGCCGTGAGCAACTAACCTTCTCTGCACAACCTTCAACAGAAGCAACACAGTAAGCAAGGAAATTAAAATCAGAGTATAGATAAGGAATAAAATATACTTTGCCTTGCAACATCTGTTAAAATCCAAAATCCTGTCCCAAAATACCAAGATAACAATCTACTAAACTATGATAAGACCAGCCGTCATGTATGGAGCAGAAACGTTGAATACAACAAAGAAAGGTGAACAACAATTGCAGTTCTTTGAGAACAAGATCCTAAGAAGAATATTTGGGCCGATAACGGATACCAACAGTGGAGAATGGAGAGCTAGAAAGAATACTGAACTGAACAACTTATCTAAATCCAACGAATTATAAATGTCTTGAAACTGAATAGACTACCCTGGCGGGGGCATGTAGAAAGAATGGAAAAGACAAACGAAAATGATATATCTTATCTTATCTTATATCTTATGTCCTTCCCGTGCCGTTAGACGTCACATAGGGCTCGCAAAGTAGTTCGCCAATATTTCCTGTCTTCGGCGAGTCTTTCAACCTCAACAAAGGATTTTATGCCTGTTAACTTGGCCTCTCTTAATAATGTTCTCTTCAGAGTTTCACGCGGTCTGCCTCTTTTTCTTCGGCCTGTTGTGTTCCACTTGATATATGCACAACAGATAAGAGAAACAAGACCAATTGGCAGACCAAGACAGAGATGGAAAGACAACATAGAAGAGGATATAAAAGAAACTGGCGTGAAAAAGTACACTGGGGCTGGTGCCGATAAGTCATAGTAGGTTGCATGTGCTGCTGTTTTATGAAGTTTTAAGTGGAGTAAGATATTTCATTTAAACTGACTGTTTGTTATGAAAGTATTAGCAAGCGTTTATTTGATATACGCAGAGAAACGATCACACCCATGTACACAACTCCAGCTTAGATAACAACAGCACAGAATGAAAACCTCTGACTCTCTCCTCAACTACAGAAAACATGGTGTAGTAACTTGAAAAGATGTGAAGTACAAATAACAAGTTTTATTGATGGGTACTGGTGGTAGAAAACGAATGAGGTGAAGAATGTCAACAAGAAAAAAAATACACATAGGCTCCACTCCCGGCAAGACAGAAGTTTGCCACATGAGAGAGAGAGAGAGAGAGAGGAGAGAGAGAGAGATTTATATTCTCACTCAACCAGAACAACACTTAAACATAGTGATGGACAAAGAGCTTCAACTTACAGATATCACGAATATGCATCACCATGTCTCACAAAAAACACACAGATATTTTCAGAACCACTGGTACTGGCAACATCTCAAAACAGAAATAAGTCTACATTCTCTAGCTCTACACTTTCTACTGAACAAAAATATAAGGCGAACTCAGCACAGCACAAATATCTACAGTAACAGCTAGAACAAAAATATAAGGCGAACTCAGCACAGCACAAATATCTACCGTAACAGCTAGAACAAAAATATAAGGCGAACTCAGCACAGCACAAATATCTATCGTAACGAACTCAGCACAGCACAAATATCTACCGTAACAGCCAGAACAAAAATATAAGGCGAACTCAGCACAGCACAAATATCTACCGTAACAGCCAGAACAAAAATATAAGGCTAACTCAGCACAGCACAAATATCTGTCGTAACGAACTCAGCACAGCACAAATATCTGTCGTAACGAACTCAGCACAGCACAAATATCTGTCGTAACGAACTCAGCACAGCACAAATATCTGTCGTAACGAACTCAGCACAGCACAAATATCTATCGTAACGAACTCAGCACAGCACAAATATCTATCGTAACGAACTCAGCACGGCACAAATCTCTACCGTAACAGCTAGAACAAACATCTTTTCTTCTCTTCAGACATTTTTCACTTCTCTGGTCCTAACTGTTTCTAAATCTAATGTCGTCTGCTTACATCGTCTGCTCTAATCGTCTGCTCCTAATATCGTCTGCTAGTCCCTGTCGTCTGCTAGATTAAGTACCGCACGGTGCTTTCTTTTCTACCCGAGCGATTACCAGAGGATGGAGTTTACCCGATAAGTTTACTTATTCTAATATTCTGCTACATTTATCATATACTGCTACATTTATAATATACTGCTACATTTATCATATACTGCTACATTTATCATATACTGCTACATTTATCATATACTGCTACATTTATCATATACTGCTACATTTATCATATACTGCTACAGGTGTCACCAACTGGAGAGAGAAGATTAGGAATAGAGAGGAATGGATGCGAACTTTATATGCAATAATACGCCTTAATGGCCCGGAAGGCTGAAAAAGAAGAAGAAGAAAAAGAAAAAGAAGAAGAAGAAGAAGAAGCAGAAGAAGAAGAAGAAGAAGAAGAAGAAGAACTGATGGGAAAGCGATGCTGTGTTTCAGAGAAGCAGCTTACAATACGGAAACATGATTTCTATGTTGTATTTCCACCAGAGACCCCCCAAAAACGTCTACTCTCGTAGCTTTGTATTTCCTGCGCAGAGGTTCCACGTTGTATCATTGTCTCCAGTAACCTGCATGTCTATTGATAAACAGTAACAAATATCATTGTTTTCAGCAAGGGTGGTCTATCTCAAGAAACAAATAGAACTAGGGAAGCATTAAAAACATTAAAGATTACTCTACGTCGCTTGACAGTTTTACTGCCCGATATGTGGTTTTATATTGCTTATATTTAAATAATAATCGTACATTACTCATTTAGATAATTATCTGAAATATTCAGTTACATAAGCATTAGCCTCGAGTGAAAACATGAATTAGTTTTTTGTTTGTTTGTTTGTCATTATGTGCAGACATTTCTTTCCGATGCGCCCAAGAGCAATCAGTTGAACATTGAGGAGTCCAACAGATGTCTCTATGGCTCTATGTCTCTATGTATCCATGTCTCCATGTCTCTATGTCTCTATGTTTCCATGTCTCTATGGGCCATATTTTACTTATTATACTCAGTGGAGTCCACTTCGAAGGCGTTCGTGGTAAGGATTCCTCTGTCATTTTCATTATATGGACAAGCCGTGGCCACCTCCTCCTTTAAGTCAGTATAGAAGAGAATATCATGTCCTTAATAAGATGTGATTTCTTATACTATGTATCTGGAACACCTCTTTACATATATACATACACACACATACATACATACATACATACATACATACATACATACATACATACATACATACATATATATATACATACATACATACATACACACATACATACATACATACATACATACATACATACATATATACATACATACATACATACATACATACACAGTGACATACATACATACACACGTGAATGAAAATGCTTAACACAGTAAAATGCTAACCTCGTGCAAGATAATATCTAGTTAGAAAAATTCACATGTCTAACAATATCTCCATCTGTGTCATAAAAAGGAGAAGCAGCCACCTATTCATACATTCAGTCTAAACTACATAAAAACGCAATATATGTCGTAAAATTGACAAACAGATATCTGTGCCTACATTTAAACAACTCTTCACTAAATATTCACCCCAACAGGGACAACAATATAAACAAAAAACTAACTAATCTTCACTCAACGTCGTCTAACAGCACTCTCCCCAAAATTCCTTGCAGGACCCTGTCTCTGAACCAAGAATAGCCAATCATAACAAGGTCCTTCTTGAAGTCCGGACCTACACAATCTAGAAAGATCTGGAAAACAAGGACAATTCATTCAATCTTCAAACAGCGACATAGCTCAATTTATTATAGCCTCCCTTGTACTGTAACAAAAGTGTAATTAGAAAATTTTGTAAAAGTCTTGAAATACAAATATACAACCACAGCCATATTCGGCAGAAATGTCGCTGTTAGCACCTGCATCATTCAACAACTGATATACACAGCAAACGTCTTCTCTCTAATGTAAACTTAGCTGGTGCAAAATGTACGTTTTATGGGTAAATTTGGAAGAAATAGATCAACCCAGCTTTTCAGGATTCCCTTGGCATGAACTACCGTACTGCGTGGCCCAGATCTCCCGACCCCCATGACCGCCAACCAAGATTCTCACCTCCCAGGATACCACATGCCATTTAATTCAGCATTTTACACACATTCATACATCACTTCAACATGACATACATATTACCAGGTCAACAAATGAATTAACATTCGTTTATTAACACTTTCTACGTATATCATTGTGACGCCACAACAGACGTTACAACACAGGACATCAACATGTATCATCATGATAATAACAAGGCTTGACATAAATGCAATGTACTATCTCTAAGTATCAACTAAATCAGTGGACCAGATTGGCCTGGACTTCTCTGACCCTACTAAGCAATTATACATTTATCTCACTATTATGTCATTGCACTGGAAATACATTTAAGCCTCTGCTGCCATGAAATCCCCATCCCCCTTTCTCACATAAATCTTTCCTATGCCAATGAACTGAATAACACATTTCCACTTGTGCGAAATGCATTGAATACACCGCTGTTGGCGAGATCTTCAGCTGCCGTGCGTGGAGCGGTGCTCTTCCCGGCCAATGAAGAAATTTGCAAATGAGGTTGCCGCGCAGCATCACTGCGGAAAAGGTGGTTGAAAGGATAAAGCGAAGCAAACAGTCAAATCATGGCACCTCTGGTTTGGAGGTCGGCCACGTCCTGAGTGCAGTCATATCGGGTGAAATGTATGAACCGGCTTGTCCCAGAGGTTAAGACACTGCTGGCGAGACTCCTCAAATGCCGCGCGTGGAGTGAAGCTCCTCCCGGTTAAGGAAGTAAATGCGGAAAAGAAATAAAGGTTGCTGTGCGGAGCCGATGGGAAAAGGTGGTGGAAAGTGAAGTTTAACCGGTATGTCCAGTAGTATCGCTACGAGAGCCCGATATGTGGTTTTATATTGCTTATATTTAAATAATACTCGTACATTACTCATTTCAGCTTAGATAATTATCTGAAATATTCACTTACATAAGCATTAGCCTCGGGTGAAAAAAAATGAATTAGTTTTTTGTTTGTTTGTCATTATGTGCAGACATTTCTTTCCGATGCGCCCAAGAGCAATCAGTTGAACATTGAGGAGTCCAACAGATGTCTCCATGGCTCTATGTCTCTATGTATCCATGTCTCCATGTCTCCATGTCTCTGTGTCTCTATGTCTCTATGTCTCTGTGTCTCTATGTCTCCATGGCTCTATGTCTCTGTGTCTCTATGTCTCTATGTCTCTATGGCTCTATGTCTCTATGTGTCCATGTCTCCATGTTTCTGTGTCTCTATGTCTCTATGTCTCTGTGTCTCTATGTCTCTATGTCTCCATGTCTCTGTGTCTCTATGTCTCTGTGTCTCTATGTCTCTATGTCTCTATGGCTCTATGTCTCTATGTATCCATGTCTCCATGTCTCTGTGTCTCTATGTCTCTATGTCTCTATGTTTCCATCTCTCTATGGGCCATATTTTACTTATTTTACTCAGTGGAGTCCACTTCGAAGGCGTTCGTGGTAAGGATTCCTCTGTCATTTTCATTATATGGACAGGCCGTGGCCACCTCCTCCTTTAAGTCAGTATAGAAGAGAATATCATGTATGTCGTCCTTAATAAGATGTGATTTCTTATACTATGTGGCTGGAACACCTCTTTACATACATACATACACACACATACATACATACATACATACATACATACATACATACATACATACATACATATATACATACATACATACATACACACACATACATACATACACACACATACATACATACATACATACATACATACATACATACACACGTGACATACATATATACATACACACGTGAATGAAAATGCTTAACACAGTAGAATGCTAACCTCGTGCAAGACAATATCTCGTTAGAAAAATTCACATGTCTAACAATATCTCCATCTGTGTCATAAAAAGGAGAAGCAGCCACCTATTCATACATTCAGTCTAAACTACATAAAAAAATATATGTCGTAAAATTGACAAACAGATATCTGTGCCTACATTTAAACAACTCTACACTAAATATTCACTCCAACAGGGACAAAAATATAAACAAAAAACTAACTAATCTTCACTCAACGTGGTCTAACAGCATTCTCCCCAAAATTCCTTGCAGGACCCTGTCTCTGAACCAAGAATAGCCAATCATAACAGGGTCTTTCTTGAAGTCCGGGCCTACACAATCTAGAAAGATCTGGAAAACAAGGACAATTCATTCAATCTTCAAACATCGACATAGCTCAGTTTATTATAGCCTCCCTTATACTGTAACAAAAGTGTAATTAGAAAATTTTGTAAAGTCTTGAAATACAAATATACAACCACAGCCATATTCGGCAGAAATGTCGCTGTTAGCACCTGCATCATTCAACAACTGATATACACAGCAAACGTCTTCTCTCTAATGTAAACTTAGCTGGTGCAAAATGTACGTTTTATGGGTAAATTTGGAAGAAATAGATCAAACCAGCTTTTCAGGCATTCCCTTGGCATGAACTACCGTACTGCGTGGCCCAGATCTCCCGACCCCCATGACCGCCAACCAAGATTCTCCCCTCCCAGGATACCACATGCCATTTAATTCAGCATTTTACACACATTCATACATCACTTCAACATGACATACATATTACCAGGTCAACAAATGAATTAACATTCGTTTATTAACACTTTCTACGTATATCATTGTGACGCCACAACAGACGTTACAACACAGGACATCAACATGTATCATCATGATAATAACAAGGCTTGACATAAATGCAACGTACTATCTCTAAGTATCAACTAAATCAGTGGACCAGATTGGCCTGGACTTCTCTGACCCTACTAAGCAATTATACATTTATCTCACTATTATGCCATTGCACTGGAAATACATTTAAGCCGCTGCTGCCATGAAATCCTCATCCCCCTTTCTCACATAAATCTTTCCTGTGCCAATGAAC
Organism: Achatina immaculata; assembly: GCA_009760885.1. Taxonomy (NCBI): domain Eukaryota; kingdom Metazoa; phylum Mollusca; class Gastropoda; order Stylommatophora; family Achatinidae; genus Lissachatina; species Lissachatina immaculata. The sequence continues at coordinate 765,753 of CM019714.1, forward strand.
TGAATAACACATTTCCACTTGTGCGAAATGCATTGAATACATATTTCCACTTTGTGCCCATGCACTGAATAACGTATTTCATTTTGTGCCAGCGCACTGAATAACATATTGTTGACATACGTGTGCCCATCGAAACATGACAAGACTCAAGAGAATCAGCGAAATCTTCACATACGACGACAGTGACGATAATCCTACAGCACAGTATAATATACGACACATCATATAATCCAGCAGTACAGTATAATATACGACACATCATATAATCCACAGTACATTTGAATCAAACATTGTGCGATCAGCATGGCTGACATCGCCGAGGAGAGGTTAGTTCCCCGCCGTGTCCTCTGGTTTTCTGCTCTACCTTTTCGCCATGCATTCTTCGGTATTTATAGGTCCTATACTTCCGGATCACATGAACGGCGACGCGTTGCACTTCGTGCACCAGAGGGGTTCAAATGGTCGTTCACACTACCTACAGTCAACCATGCATCATCCCACAATTGATACACAACAAATACCTGCCGCAAAAGTCACTTAAGGAAATACTTGGTCCGGGATTTTATTTTCCGGCACACCGTACACAGCATGCGACGGGAAACACTGATGTAAGATACGAAAAGAGTAGACATCTCCTTACAAGGCCAAAAAAAAAGCAAAGATCCATGCACTCAGGATTAAATATGTGGGACAAATCATCCAACAGCCACAGAAACACTCACTAACCCACTATTACATTGAGCTGAGACTAACCAAACTTTGTAAATTAAACAACGAACATCTCCATCACTTTGGTACCAAGCCTCTCTTCTACAGACAGTGCAAACAAAGTGTAACTGGACATGATCACTTAATACACATGAAAATATAAGACATCTACAAACATCTGGTCAGAGAACAAGAACCAGCACTACCTGACAAAATAAAGAGAGGATACAGATACTTCATCACTGGCCTTTCAAAACCTACACAAGATAAAGATTACAGCGAAGATAAGAGAGATAACATAGAGATTACTGTTAAACGAGAGACCTACTGTACAAGGAGTATATCGCAGATTGAACAGACTATTTAAATGTAAATTATGTGGAAAAAATATACAAGAAACAGAAGATCATGTTTTCTTTGAGTGCAAAACTATGTCACCAGCATTCAAACACCTTACTGCAGAATTATCTACAAGAACAAAAGAAGAAGTAGATATGTATAGAGCTACTATGTTGAATACTATCCTTCGAACATGTACAGACAAACACAAAGACTCTATCATTCTTTTGACATAATTTAGATATCTCGTTTGACAGTCTAAAAAAAGGTAATGTATGAAAATAGGATTTTCACACATAAAAAAATTGTGGACATGTTTAGGCCATGCAACCATTATATGATGTATGATTTATGATGTATGATTCATGTCTTCACTTCATTAGTCTGAATGTATCACCCACTCCCGCTGTCTAATAAATCTGAAGGTAAATCTGTCTGTCTACTCACCCAGATGTAACGACACAGTCACAACGTTATGTTGTATTGTTGTGTTTCTCCCTTTCTTAATTCCCCTAACCTGAGTAATCAACCTTCCCGGATAATCATTAATTAACTCGTATCAATATTTGCTATCTAACCCATTCTTTCTTCTATTCTAATCCTAATCTTATAAATCCCAGCAAAGCCACCTTCCAACTGTAACTTGCAAAGCCACCCAGGCCCATCACTTTAGGTGTGGCCACCGCCTCCAGCTACAACCTCTGGCGACAACCAGCCCCTTCTCTTATCAACATTGTTGAGTCCCCTAGACCCAATATCATTTATAAATTGTTATATATCAAAACGTCCATCATGACATTGTAAAACTCATTGCACATCACCTTCATCATCGTAACAAGGAGAAGGAGTTAAGGAAAGATAGAAGATCAGATACAGAGACAAAGATGAGGATATCGAGTCTCGCTAGAGGTCCACCAGTCAGATAGGCTGAGAAGAATGCTAAAAATTGATTGAACGTATTGTAGTCCAAATGTAGAAAGTGGATGAGAACTGTACAATGGATAGTCGACCCACGAGATATGCAGGAAACTCTCTACTGTAGAGAGCGGAACAACAACACAACTCCTTCAGATCATCAGAGGA
>CM019714.1:767982-782105 GCA_009760885.1 Achatina immaculata
TACTAAGAGGTGTAGTTCAGCACGCTGAAAACGTGAGATCATCATCTCAGGGGCGTAGATCAGCATCCTGAAAACGTAAGAACATCAAGTCGGAGGCGTTGATCAGCATTCTGAAAACAAAGGACCATCAAGTCAGAGGCGTATATCAGCATCCTAAAAACATGATACCATCAAGTCAGAGGCGTAGATCAGCATCCTGAAAACGTGAGACCATCAACAAAGAGGGGTAGATCAGCACCCTGAAAACGTGAGACTATCAACGAAGAGGCGTAGATCAGCACCCTGAAAATGTAAGACCATCGAATCAGGGTCGTAGATCATCACCGTGAAACCGTGAGACCATCAAGTATGTTTCGTAGATCAGGATCCTGAAAACGTGATATCATCAACTAAGACGCGTAGATCAGCATCCGTAAAACGTGAGATCATCAAGACTGGGGCGTAGATCAGCATCTCCTTAAAACGTGAGAATACCAACAAGGAGGTGTAAATCAGCATCCCTAAAACGTGAGACTATAAACTAAGAGGCTTAGATCAGCATCCTTAAAACGTGAGACTATAAACTAAGAGACTTAGATCAGCATCCTTAAAACGTGAGACTATAAACTAAGAGGTTTAGATCAGCATCCTTAAAACGTGAGACTATAAACTAAGAGGCTTAGATCAGCATCCTTAAAACGTGAGACTATAAACTAAGAGGCTTAGATCAGCATCCTTAAAACGTGAGACTATAAACTAAGAGATTTAGATCAGCATCCTTAAAACGTGAGACTATAAACTAAGAGATTTAGATCAGCATCCTTAAAACGTGAGACTATAAACTAAGAGATTTAGATCAGCATCCTTAAAACGTGAGACTATAAACTAAGAGATTTAGATCAGCATCCTTAAAACGTGAGACTATAAACTAAGAGGCTTAGATCAGCATCCGTAAAATGTGAGACCATCAATTAAAAGACGTAGATCAGCACCCTGAAAAAGGGAAAACATCAACTAAGAGGTGTAGATCAGCATCCTGAAAACGTGAGACCATCAACTAAGAGGCGTAGATCAGCATATGAAAACGTGATACCATCAACTAAGAGGCGTATATCAGAACCTTGAAAACGTGAGAACATCACGTCAAAGTCGTAGATCAGCACCCTGAAAACGTAAGAACATCAAGTTATAGGCATAGATCAGTACTTTGAAAATGTGAGACCATCAAGTCAGAGTCGTAGATCAGCACACTTAAAATATGAGACCATCAAGTCAGAGGGTTAGATCAGCACCCTGAAAACATGAAATTACCAACTAAGAGGCGTAGATCAATATCCTGAAAACATGAGACAATCAACTAAGAGGCGTAGATCAGCATCCTGAAAACGTAAGACTATCGACTAAGAAGCGCTGATCAGCATCCTGAAAACGTGAAAGCATCAAACTAAGAGGCGTATATCAGCATCATTAAAACGGGAGACTATCAACTAAGAGGCGTATATCAGCATCCTGAAAACATGAGACATCAAGTAAGAAGTGTATATCAGCATCCTGAAAACATGAAACCATCAACTAAGAGGCGTAGATCAACATCCTGAAAACGTGAGAACATCAACTAAGAGGCGTAGATAGGCGCACTAAAAACCTGAGACCATCAACTAAGAGGCGTAAATCAGTACCATGAAAACGTGAGAACATCAACTAAGAGGCGTAGATCAGCACTCTGAAAACGTGAGAACATCTACTAAGAGACGTAGATGAACATCCTGAAAACGTGAAATTATCAACTCCGCAGTGCAAATCAGCACCTTGAAAACGTGAGATCATCAATTAAGAGGCATAGATCAGCACCCTGAAAACGTTAGAACATCAACTAAGAGACGTAGATCAGCATCCTGAAAAGATGAGACTATCAACTCAACGGCGTAGTTAAATATCCTGAAAACGAAAGTACATCAACTATGAGGCGTAGATCAGCATCCTTTAAACGTGAAACAATTAACTAAGAGGCGTAGATCAGCATCCTTCAAACGTGGTACCATCAACTAAGAGGCGTAGATCAGCATCCTTCAAACGTGGTACCATCAACTAAGAGGCGTAGATCAGCATCCTTTAAACGTGAAACAATTAACTAAGAGGCGTAGATCAGCGTCCTTCAAATGGTATACCATCAATTAAGAGGCGTAGATCAGCATCCTTAAAATGTGAGACCATCAACTAAGAGGCGTAGAATAACACCCTGAAAACTTGAGACAATCAACTAAGAGGCGTAGATCAGCACCCTCAAAACGTGAGACTATCAACTAAAGGGCGTAGATCAGCACACTGAAAACGTGAGAACATGAACTAATAGGTGTAGATCAGCATCCTGAAACCGTGAGACCATCAACTAAGAGGCGTACATCACCACTCTGAAACCGTGAGAACATCAAGTCAGAGTCGTGGATCAGCACCATGAAAACGTGAGAACATCACGTTAGAGGCATAGATCATTACTCTGATAACGTGAGACCATCAAGTCAGAGTCGTAGATCAGCATCATGAAAACTTGAGGTTATCAACTAAGAGGCGTAGATCAGCATCAAGAAAACGTGAGATTATCAACTGCAAGGCATAAATCAGCGTCAAGAAAACGTGAGACTATCAACTAAGTGGCGTAGATCAGCACTCTGAAAACGTGAGAACATCAAGAAGAAGTGTATATCAGCACACTTAAAACATGAATCCATTAACTAAGAGGCGTAGATTATCACCCTGAAGACGTGAGAACATCAACTAAGAGGTGTATATCAGCACCCTGAAAACGTGAGAATATCAACTAAGAGGCGTAGATCAGCACCTGATAACGTAGGAACATCAACTAAGAGGTGTAGATCAGCACCCTGAAAACGTTAGAACATCAACTAAAAAGCGTAGATCAGCATCATGAAAAGATGAGACTACCAACTCATCGGCGTAGTTCAACACCATGAAAACGAAAGTACATGAACTAAGAGGTGTAGTTCAGCATACTGCAAACGTGTGACCATCAAATAAGAGGCGTGGATCAGCATCCTTAAAACATGAATCCATTAATTAAGAGGCGTAGAATAACACCCTGACAACGTGAGACCATCAATTAAGAGGCGTAGATCAGCACCCTCAAAACGTGAGACTATCAACTAAAGAGCGTAGATCAGCACCCTGAAAGCGTGAGAACATCAACTAATAGGTGTAAATCAGCATTCTGAAAACGTGACACCATCAACTAATAGGTGTTGATCAGCATCCTGAAAAAGTGAGACCATCAACTAAGAGGCATACATCACCACCCTGAAACCGTGAGAACATCAAGTCAGAGTCGTGGATCAGCACCCTGAAAACGTGAGAACATCAAGTAAGATGCATAGATCAGCACCCTTAAAACGTGAGACCATCAAGTCAGAGTCGTAGATCAGCACCAGGAAAACGTGAGACCATCAAGTCAGAGGGGTAGATCAGCACAATGATAACTTGAGATTATCAAATAAGAGGCGTAGATCAACATCCTGAAAACATGAGACTATGAACTAAGAGGCGTAGATCAGCATCCTGAAAACGTGAGAATATCAACTAAGAGGCGTAGATCAGCACCCTGAAAACGTGAGACTATCAACTAAGAGGCGTAGATCAGCACCCTGAAAACGTCAGAACATCAAGAAGAAGTGTATATCAGCACCCTGAAAACATGAAACCATCAACTGAGAGGCGTAGGTTACCATTCTAAAAACGTGAGGACATCAACTAAGATGTGTAGATCAGCACGTTGAAAACTTTGGACTATCAACAAAGAGGTGTAGTTCAACACCCTGAAAACGTGAGAACATCAACTAAGAGGCGTAAATCAGCATCCGTAAAACGTGAGAACATCTACTAAGAGGCGGAGATCAGCACCCTGAAAACGTGAAAACATCAACTAAGAGGCGCAGATCTGCACCCTGAAATCGTGAGAACATCAACTAAGAGGCGTAGATCAGCATCCTGAAACCTTGAGAACATCAAATAAGAGGCGTAGATCAGCATCCTGAAATCGTGAGAACATCAACTAAACAGCCTAAATCAACACCATGAAAACATGAGACTATCAACTCAGGGGCGTAGACCCTGAAAACTCTGAAGAAGCGCTTCCTCCGAGTTCGACCTCACAAGAGTCAGTGAAAAACAATGCTGCGGCACGACAGTGCCATCATACAAGTCTGAGAACCAAGAGAGAAGTCACCAGATTGGGTGCTGTTCCTCCCAGAATACAAGTCTGAGAACCCAGGGAGAAATCACCAGATTGGGTGCTGTCCCACCCAGAATACAAGTCTGAGAAACCAGGGAGAAATCACCAGATTGGGTGCTGTCCCACCCAGAATACAAGTCTGAGAACCCAGGAAGAAATCACCAGATTGGGTGCTGTTCTACTCAGCATACAAGTCTGAGAACCCATGGAGAAATCACCAGATTGGGTGCTGCTCCACCCAGAATACAAGTCTGAGAACCAAGGGAGAAATCACCAGATTGGGTGCAGTCCCATCCAGAATACAAGTCTGAGAACCCAGGAAGAAATCACCAGATTGGGTGCTGTTCTACTCAGCATACAAGTATGAGAACCCATGGAGAAATCACCAGATTGGGTGCTGTCCCACCCAGAATACAAGTCTGAGAACCCAGGGAGAAATCACCAGATTGGGTGCTGTTCCACCCAGCATACAAGTCTGAGAACCCAGGGAGAAATCACCAGATTGGGTGCAGTCCCATCCAGAATACAAGTCTGAGAACCCAGGGAGAAATCACCAGATTCGGTGCTGTCCCACCCAGAATACAAGTCTGAGAACTCAGGGAGAAATCACCAGATTGGGTGCTGTCCCACCCAGAATACAAGTCTGAGAACCCAAGGAGAAATCACCAGATAGGGTGCTGTTCCACCCAGCATACAAGTCTGAGAACCCAGGGAGAAATCACCAGATTGGGTGCTTTTCCACCCAGAATACAAGTCTGAGAACCCAGGGAGAAATCACCAGATTGGGTGCTGTCCCACCCAGAATACAAGTCTGAGAACCCAGGAAGAAATCACCAGATTGGGTGCTGTTCTACTCAGCATACAAGTCTGAGAACCCATGGAGAAATCACCAGATTGGGTGCTGCTCCACCCAGAATACAAGTCTGAGAACCAAGGGAGAAATCACCAGATTGGGTGCAGTCCCATCCAGAATACAAGTCTGAGAACCCAGGAAGAAATCACCAGATTGGGTGCTGTTCTACTCAGCATACAAGTATGAGAACCCATGGAGAAATCACCAGATTGGGTGCTGTCCCACCCAGAATACAAGTCTGAGAACCCAGGGAGAAATCACCAGATTGGGTGCTGTTCCACCCAGCATACAAGTCTGAGAACCCAGGGAGAAATCACCAGATTGGGTGCAGTCCCATCCAGAATACAAGTCTGAGAACCCAGGGAGAAATCACCAGGTTCGGTGCTGTCCCACCCAGAATACAAGTCAGAGAACTCAGGGAGAAATCACCAGATTGGGTGCTGTCCCACCCAGAATACAAGTCTGAGAACCCAAGGAGAAATCACCAGATAGGGTGCTGTTCCACCCAGCATACAAGTCTGAGAACCCAGGGAGAAATCACCAGATTGGGTGCTTTTCCACCAAGAATACAAGTCTGAGAACCCAGGGATGAATAACCAGATTGGGTGCTGTTCCACCCAGCATACAAGTCTGAGAACCCAGGAAGAAATCACCTGATTGGGTGCTGTCCCACCAGCATACAAGTCTGAGAACCCAGTGAGAAATCACCAGATTGGGGTTCTGTTCCACCCAGAATACAAGTCTGAGAACCCAGGGAGAAATCACCAGATAGGGTGCTGTCCCACCCAGCATACAAATCTGAGAACCTAGGGAGAAATCACCAGATTGGGTGCTGTTCCACTCAGCATACAAGTCTAAGAACCCAGGAAGAAATCACCTGATTGGGTGCTGTCCCACCAGCATACAAGTCTGGGAACCCAGGGAGAAATCACCAGATTGGGTGCTGTTCCACCCAGCATACAAGTCTGATAACCCAGGGAGAAATCACCAGATTGGGTGCTGTCCCACCCAGCATACAAGTCTGAGAACCCAGGGAGAAATCACCAGATTGGGTGCTGTTCCTCGCAGCATACAAATCTGAGAACCTAGGGAGAAATCACCAGATTGGGTACTGTCCCACCCAGCATACAAGTCTGAGAACCCAGGGAGAAATCACCAGATTGGGTAATGTTCCACCCAGCATACAAGTCTGAGAACCCAGGAAGAAATCACCAGATTGGGTGCTGTTCCACCGAGAATACAAGTCTGAGATCCCAGGGAGAAAACACCAGATTAGGTGCTGTCCCACCAAGCATACAAGTCTGAGAACCGAGGGAGAAATCACCAGATTGGGTGCTGTCCCACCCAGCATACAAGTCTGAGAACCTAGGGAGAAATCACCAGATTGGGTGCTGTCCCATCAAGCATACAAGTCTGAGAACCCAGGGAGAAATCACCAGATTGGGTGCTGTCCCACCCAGCACACAAGTCTAGATGTGCCCCCGTCAGATTTCCATCTTTTTTGCCACTTAAAATGCTGTCTGGGAGAGAAGATGAGATGACGATTTGTGCATGATTCATGCCGTGAGGTCATGTTTATGTGAAGAAGACAAGAACTGGTATAGCAAGACATGGCTACGTGAACAGGACAAGAACTGGTATAGTCAAGACATCGCTACGTGAACAGGACAAGAGCTAGTATAGGCAAGACATGGCTACGTGAATAGTACAAAAATTGGTACAGGTAAGACATGGCTACGTGAATAGTACAAGAATTGGTACAGGCAAGACATGGCTACGTGAATAGTACAAAAATTGGTACAGGCAAGACATGGCTACGTGAATAGTAAAAGAATTGGTACAGGCAAGACATGGCTACATGAATAGTACAAGAGCTGGTACAGGCAAGACATGGCTACATGAATAGGACAAGAGCTGGTACAGGCAAGACATGGCTACGTGAATAGGACAAGAGCTGGTACAGGCAAGAGATGGCTACGTGAATAGTACAAGAATTGGTACAGGCAAACATGGCTACATGAATAGTACAAGAGCTGGTATAGGCAAGACATGGCTACATGAATAGGACAAGAGCTGGTACAGGCAAGACATGGCTACATGAATAGGGCAAGAGCTGGTACAGGCAAGACATGGCTACGTGAATAGGACAAGAACTGGTGTAGGCAAGGCAAGCAGGCATTAGTTTCACGCTGGCAGGTTGACTGAGATTATGTAGAAAAACACTGTGCGTGTAAGGAAAACATTTATGTCCTATCCTTTTGTACATAAATATATTCTGAGAACAAAAAAGTATGGCCTTAATTTCTGAACGAACCTCGTAGCTTCTAGTTTATCACATTAACTAATGTGTGTTCACATTCACTTTCAGCCTATATATATATATATATATAAGAATACACAGCATGGTTGTAGGAAACACCTGGTTTAAACAACATCCTCGAAGACTGGTACAGTCCAGACAAAAAGACTTTTAACCAGATAGACTACATATTAATCAACAAACGATTCCGCAATGCATTACTGACAACAAAAACCATGCCAGGAGCTGACTGCAATAGTGACCATGATCCACTCTGTGGAAAAGTTAGAATAAAACTAAAGAAAGCAGGCAGAAAAGTGAGAAATATCAAACTGAATACAGAACTTCTTAAAAATGACCAAGAACTGCGAGAACAATACAAAGTTATTATAACAAATAGATACAATGCAATAGCAAAGATAAATAGTATAGATGAACAATGGGAAATGTTAAGAGATTATATCCACCAAACTGTTAAGGAGATAATATCACTAAAAAAAGAAGCCCCTAAAAATAAATGGATGACAGACGACATCTTAGGACTGATGGACAAGAGGAGGAGGAGTAAAAATAACGAGATAAATCACCAGATTGGGTGCTGTTCCACCCAGCATACAAGTCTGAGAACCCAGGGATAAATCACCAGATTAGGTGCAGTCCCATCCAGAATACAAGTCTGAGAACCCAGGAAGAAATCACCAGATTGGGTGCTGTCCCACCCAGCACACAAGTCTAGATGTGCCCCCGTCAGATTTCCATCTTTTTTGCCACTTAAAATGCTGTCTGGGAGAGAAGATGAGATGACGATTTGTGCATGATTCATGCCGTGAGGTCATGTTTATGTGAAGAAGACAAGAACTGGTATAGCAAGACATGGCTACGTGAACAGGACAAGAACTGGTATAGTCAAGACATCGCTACGTGAACAGGACAAGAGCTAGTATAGGCAAGACATGGCTACGTGAATAGTACAAAAATTGGTACAGGTAAGACATGGCTACGTGAATAGTACAAGAATTGGTACAGGCAAGACATGGCTACGTGAATAGTACAAAAATTGGTACAGGCAAGACATGGCTACGTGAATAGTACAAGAATTGGTACAGGCAAGACATGGCTACATGAATAGTACAAGAGCTGGTACAGGCAAGACATGGCTACATGAATAGGACAAGAGCTGGTACAGGCAAGACATGGCTACGTGAATAGGACAAGAGCTGGTACAGGCAAGAGATGGCTACGTGAATAGTACAAGAATTGGTACAGGCAAACATGGCTACATGAATAGTACAAGAGCTGGTATAGGCAAGACATGGCTACATGAATAGGACAAGAGCTGGTACAGGCAAGACATGGCTACATGAATAGGGCAAGAGCTGGTACAGGCAAGACATGGCTACGTGAATAGGACAAGAACTGGTGTAGGCAAGGCAAGCAGGCATTAGTTTCACGCTGGCAGGTTGACTGAGATTATGTAGAAAAACACTGTGCGTGTAAGGAAAACATTTATGTCCTATCCTTTTGTACATAAATATATTCTGAGAACAAAAAAGTATGGCCTTAATTTCTGAACGAACCTCGTAGCTTCTAGTTTATCACATTAACTAATGTGTGTTCACATTCACTTTCAGCCTATATCTATATATATATATAAGAATACACAGCATGGTTATAGGAAACACCTGGTTTAAACAACATCCTCGAAGACTGGTACAGTCCAGACAAAAAGACTTTTAACCAGATAGACTACATATTAATCAACAAACGATTCCGCAATGCATTACTGACAACAAAAACCATGCCAGGAGCTGACTGCAATAGTGACCATGACCCACTCTGTGGAAAAGTTAGAATAAAACTAAAGAAAGCAGGCAGAAAAGTGAGAAATATCAAACTGAATACAGAACTCCTTAAAAATGACCAAGAACTGCGAGAACAATACAAAGTTATTATAACAAATAGATACAATGCAATAGCAAAGATAAATAGTATAGATGAACAATGGGAAATGTTAAGAGATTATGTCCACCAAACTGTTAAGGAGATAATATCACTAAAAAAAGAAGCCCCTAAAAATAAATGGATGACAGACGACATCTTAGGACTGATGGACAAGAGGAGGAGGAGTAAAAATAACGAGATAAATCACCAGATTGGGTGCTGTTCCACCCAGCATATATATATATGCAGTCTACGTCTAGGCGCTAGCATTATATTTGCCGTAGATTTTTGGTATATATATATTTTTAAAACTACAAGTAGTAAAGATCGAATGTAAAACAAATTTGGAATAATCAAAAAAAAAAATAATGAATACATTTAAACACATTTTTTTATCGTGGAAACAAAGGCGCCAGCTCAGAAGAAAGAAATGATGACTGCAGTAAAACTGGTTCGGGTAATAAGGTAGATAAGGTTTGATTGATTGATTGATCTTTATTTCAAAAGGGTTAAGAATTGGGCACGCAGGCTCGTCTGACACTCTGCCCTTTATCATACATCTTTCACTCTGTTCCAGACATTCTACAAATATGCTGTTCATATAACAAACATAACTAACATTGAAGCTGAGAGACATAAAATATAACATTTACGTTTCGCTCTTAAAACATTCACTCAGTACAGAAGTAACACTATATACATTATAAATGACTACTAGGTGTATGGTAAATAAAATACTAGGTGTATGGTTATAGTAATAAAGGTAGATAGAGGTGCATGGTTCTAGTAGTAAAGGTAGATAGAGGTGTATGGTTCTAGTACTAAAGGTAGATAGAGGTGTATGGTTCTAGTACTAAAGGTAGATAGAGGTGTATGGTTCTAGTAGTAAAGGTAGATAGAGGTGTATGGTTCTAGTAATAAAGGTAGATAGAGGTGCATGGTTCTAGTAGTAAAGGTAGATAGAGGTTATGGTTCTAGTAACAAAGGTAGAAAGAGGGGTATGGTTCTAGTAACAAAGGTAGAAAGAGGGGTGTGGTTCTAGTAACAAAGGTAGATAGAGGTGCATGGTTCTAGTAATAAAGGTAGATAGAGGTTATGGTTCTAGTAACAAAGGTAGAAAGAGGGATGTGGTTCTAGTAACAAAGGTAGATAGAGGTGTATCGTTCTAGTAATTGAGGTGTATGACGTAGCTTTACAAAACAACAGAAAGAGTGAGTAAATTGAGCAAAAACACAAGTGGCGGAGAGTAAGAAAGTAAGGTGATAATGTTTAAATGAAGAACATACAACATCCAATAGTTCAGCGTGAGGCTTTTTCAAGGATTACATACAAGAATAACACAACATATAAAAAACACAGCTATATTGTTATTCTGAATACGCTATATTGTTGTTCTGAGCTCTCTATTTTGTTTTTCTGATCACGCTATTTTGTTGTTCTTTGATAGCTATTTCCTTGTTCTGAGTTCGAATTTTGTTGCTCTGACCTCGGCATGTTTCTGTTCTGAGCTAGCTATTTTTTTCTCCTGAGCTAGTTATATTGTTGTTCTGAGTCCGTTATTTTGTTGTTCTGAGCTCGCTATATTGTTGTTCTGAGCTCTCTATATTGTTCTTCCGAGCTTAGCATATTATTGTTCTGTGCTCGCTATATTCTTGTTATGAGATCGCTATATTGTTGTTCTGAGCTTTCCATTTTGTTGTTCTGAGAACGCTATTTTGTTGTTCTAAGCTCTCTATTTTGTTTTGAGATCGTTATTTTGTAGTTCAGAGATACCCAAGTTGTTGTTCTGGGCACGCTTTTTTGTTGTTCTAAGCAAGCTATCTTGTTGTTATGAGCACTCTATTTTGTGTTTTGTGAGCTCGCTAATTTGTTGCTCTGAACTCTATTTTGTTCTTGTGAGCGCGCTATTTTGATTTTCTCAGCACGCTATATTGTTATTCTGACTACACTATATTGTTGTTCTGAGCTATATATTTTGTTGTTGTGAGATCTCTAATTTGTTTTTCTGAACTCTCTACTTTGGTCTTCTGAACACGCTATTTTGTTGTTCTTTGATCGCTATTTCCTTGTTCTTAGTTCGCTATTTTGTTGTTCTGAGATTGCTATTTTGTTGTTCTGATATCTTTATTTTGTTATTCTGAGATGGACATTTTCTTGTTTTGAGTTCGCTATATTGTTGTTATGAGCTAGCATATTGTTGTTTTGAGCACGGAATATTGTTGTTTTGAGCTCTCTATATTGTTGTTCTGAGTTCACTATATTGTTGTTCTGCGTTCGCTACATTGTTGTTCTGAGCTCGCTATTTTTATGTTTTGAGCTAGCTATATTTTTGTTCTGAGCTCGTTAATTTGTTGTCCTGAGTTAGTTATATTGTTGTTCTGAGCTTGCTATATTGTTGTTCTGAGTAAGCTATTTTGTTGTTCTGTGATCTCTACTTTGTTGTTTTGAGCTCGATATATTGTTGTTCTGAGCACGCTATTTTGTTCTTTTAAGCACGCTATTTTGTTGTTCTGAGATCGCTATATTTTTATTCTGAGCTCGCTAGTCTGGTGTTCTGAGCTTTCTATTTTGCTGTTCTGAGCACGCTATATTGTTATTCTGAGATCGCTGTTTTGTTGTTCTGAGATCACGTCTTTGTTGATCTGAGATCTCTTTTATTTCTGAGCTCGCTATATTGTTGTTCTGAATAAGCTATTTTGTTGTTCTGTGATCTCTACTTTGTTGTTTTGAGCTCGATATATTGTTGTTCTGAGGACGTTATTTTGTTGTTCTAAGCAAGCCATGTTGTTGTTCTGAGCGCGCTATTTAGTTGTTCTGATCACGCCATATTGTTTTTCTGAATTCGTTATTTTGTTATTCTGATCTCGCTATTTTGTTGTTCTGAGATCACTACTTTGTTGATCTGAAATAGCTATTTTTTTGTTCTGTGCTTGTTATTTTGTTGTTCTGAGAGCGTTATTTTGTTGTTCTGAGCTCACTATTTAACTGTTCTAAGCTCTCTATTTTGTTCTTCTGAGCATGCTGTTTTGTTGTTCTTTGATCGCAATTTTCTTGTTTTGAGCTCGCTATTTTGGTCTTCTGAGATCGCTATTTTGTTTTTCTGAGCTCGCTATTTAGCTGTTCGGAGCTCTCTATTCTTTTCTTATGATCACGTTATTTTGTTGTTCTTTGATCGCAATTTTCTTGTTATGAGCTCTCTATATTGGTCTTCTGAGACCGCTATTTTGGTGTTCTGTGGTCGCTATTTGCTTCTTCTGAGCTCGCTATTTTGGTCTTCTGTTATCGCTATATTTTTGTTTAAGAGTTAATTAAGTTGTTGTTCTGAGATCGCTATTTTGTTGTTCTGAGTTCGCTATATTGTTGTTCAGATCAAGCTATATTGTTGTTTTGAGATAGCTATTTTATTTTTCTGAGCTCGCTATTTTGTTGTTCTGAGATTGCAATGTGTTAATCTGAGATCGCCATGTTGTTGTTCTGAGCTTCCTATATTGTTATTCTGGGATCATTATATTGTTGTTCTGAGTTAGCTATATTGTTATTCGTAGCTAGCCATGTTGGTGTTGTGAGCTCGCTATATTGTTGTTCTCAGCTTGCTAGATTGTTCTTCAGAACTAGCTATATTTTTGTTCTGAACTCATTATTTTGTTTTCCTGAGCTAGCTTTATTGTTGTTTTGAGCTCGCTATATTGTTGTTCTGAGCTTGTTCTGGTCACGCTATATTGTTGTTTTTGAGCTGGCTATTTTGTTGTGTGAGATAGCTATTTTGTTGTTCTGAGCTCGCTATTTTTTTTTCTGAGCTTTCTATTTTGCTGTTGTGAGATTACTATTTTGTTGTTTTCAGATTACTATTTTATTTTTTTATTCTGAGCTCGCTATTTTGCTGTTCAGAGATCGCTATTTTGTTGTTCTGAGCTATGCTGTGTCATCAGCATATTTAATCTCTGGTATTTCATAACCTCCAATTGTTATGGTATTGTAATATTTTTTGTCTACATCTTCTCTAACATTCCTCATTATATTTTCATTATACAAGTTAAATTAGTAAGGCCACAATATGCACCCCTGACGGACCCCTTGTTTTATGTCAAACCAAGTTGTTGTTTCACCATTTATTCTTACTGCTGCTTGTTGGTCTAGATACAGCAGTGATGTTAATTGTATCAAATGTGTTGGAAATCCCATATTTTCCATTATTTCCCAAAGTTTCTGGTGTTGTACACAATCAAATGCCTTTGAGTAGTCTATAAAGGATAAATATAGATTCACATTAAACTCTCTGCATTTCTCTACTATTAATCTTAGATTGAATATATGGTCTCTTTATCCTCTTCCTTGCCTGAAGCCAGCTTGGACCATATTGACTTCTTCTTCTATTTTCTTTCGAAGTCTACCCATTATGATTTTTAACAGAATTTTACTGACATGACTAATCAGGGCAACAGTTCTGTAGTTGGTGCATAATTTCAGGTTACCCTTTTTTGGCAGTGGTATGAATACAGTTCTTTTCCATTCTTTTGGCCAAATACCTGAATGCCATATCTTTTTACATAGTGCATGATAGATTGTTGCACACTCCTTTCCTCCTGCTTTAATAAATTCAGCGGTTATCTCATCACATCATGGTGATTTTCCATTTTTCAGATTCTTTATTGCCCATAAAACTTCTTCAATTGTCGGCTCGGGTTCTTTCTCCTCCAATAATAATTCACACTGTTGATTTCTGCTTCCACAGTCGGTTGTTTCATACATTCTTTTGCAATATTCCTTCCATCTTTCTAGAATTTCCTCTGTCTCTGTCAGGGTATTCC
>CM019714.1:782205-823147 GCA_009760885.1 Achatina immaculata
AAGCTGGAGTTGTGTACATGGGTGTGATCGTTTCTCTGCGTATATCAAAGAAACGCTTGCTAATACTTTCATAACAAACAGTCAGTTTAAATGAAATATCTTACTCCATTTAAAACTTCATAAAGCAGCAGCACATGCAACCTACTATGACTTATCGGCACCAGCCCCAGTGTACTTTTTCACGCCAATTTCTTTTATATCCTCTTCTATGTTGTCTTTCCATCTCTGTCTTGGTCTGCCAATTGGTCTTGTTTCTCTTATCTGTTGTGCATATATCATTTTCGTTTGTCTTTTCCATTCTTTCTACATGCCCCCGCCAGGGTAGTCTATTCAGTTTCAAGACATTTATAATTCGTTGGATTTAGATAAGTTGTTCAGTTCAGTATTCTTTCTAGCTCTCCATTCTCCACTGTTGGTATCCGTTATCGGCCCAAATATTCTTCTTAGGATCTTGTTCTCAAAGAACTGCAATTGTTGTTCATCTTTCTTTGTTGTATTCAACGTTTCTGATCCATACATGACGGCTGGTCTTATTATAGTTTAGTAGATTGTTATCTTGGTATTTTGGGACAGGATTTTGGATTTTAACAGATGTTACAAGGCAAAGTATATTTTATTCCTTATCTATACTCTGATTTTAATTGCCTTGCTTACTGTGTTGCTTCTGTTGAAGGTTGTGCAGAGAAGGTTAGTTGCTCACGGCCGCCTTTAGAAGTACGAAACACAACTTTGTTTACCAAGGTGTGGATGAGTTTATGTGTGATGACGTATGCTGCAAGTAATGGCTTTTCAACATACAACAACATTGAAACAAAAGAAGCTTTGACCGAGACTCATGAACTAACTCTACATAAGTCTAACAACAAGCTGTCATGTATGCACTCCATGGTTAATCATTTTCTCATGTAGTCAGATACACACATCGGAAACTTCCATACGTCTATCCTCTAGCTTTCCCTCAGCTGTTTTCTATACAGAAGTCCCGTCAAGAAACACGTCGTGTATGACCAAGTTGAATAACAGCTCACTCGCGTGACCAAATGACCATCGTTCACATCGTTACTTGCTTAAAGGTGTGTTGTAGTAAGGTCTGAACAGCCACGTCATACATAGAACTCATATACTGCTATAACTTGAATGATTTTAATGAAAACAATAAGCACGAACTTAAACACAATATAACTACAAGTTAGAGAGAACACAGCAAGGACTAATTCTAATGCTGTGTATTCTCCAGTCTTATTACATCAGAATATCATAGCTACTCAATAGAGTGGTATGCAGGAATATACAGTCAAATCGTACCTGCGTTTATCTGTTAAATGTGTGGTGCTTTTATTTTAAAATTCCGACTTAAAATTGCAAATAAAATATTCCAACTTAAAATTATAAATGAAATGCAAAATAATTTTAAAGTTTGGAAAAATTCTATAGTCCACAATCGCATAACTCCCACACTGGTATTTAATAAACTTTGAATAATATATTCCGTTAGATTATATGTAGTATATATTTTCATATATGAAAGATTCCTCAGTATCAAAATAGAGTACCTATCCGTATCACCACTGTCAAAAATGTAGTAGACACGGTCATTCTCTTCTTCCAATCGTGTGTCAAATATTTAGCAGTCGCCCAATTTAGAATCAACCTAAAGCAATGCTGAACAAGCCCTGAAAATATGCACAGAAAGATACAAGCCACAAGAGAAGATTGTTTGCTTCATTGACTACAGAGACCTGCTAGAAGCAATAGGGCCATACATAAAGGACTCACAATTACAGGGAATTATACCACAAATAAACCAGCTCCAAAAGTCCTAAGGAAAACAACATCGTGTTGAATGACAACTTCCACAAAGCAGAATGATCGAACTGAGGGGAAAATAAAGAAAGTGGACGTTGTTTTCAGAAAGAAGTGGTTTAGCTCACGGTATCCACAAACAGTGTGGGACTGGCTCCATCAGCAGGCGGGCGTTACAGTGGGTGTTGGAATGTAAGGCGGAGCACATATGAGAATACTCTGGGTACAAGGATGCTAGTTTCTGAATACAGATTACAGATTAGATTAGAATCTTCTTTCTGAGGCTCTCTTCCTTGCTATCCAAATCAAGCTATTAACATTTTCAAGTCGCACTGATATTTCTTATTACAGTAATTCCAAAACTATCTTAATCATTATGTTATCTGTTGTACTACATTATGTTTCCAGAACTCTTTATGATAAAAAAGAGATAAAAACGTATTTAAACTTATGGCTTCAGCTTTTTTTCATAAACAATTGACAGTGCTGAACTTCATTCATAACACGAAGAACCTTTTTATCTTCTTCGTTTCCTTATTTCCACTTTGTTGCTTTTAAAGTAGAAATTATCTGTTAACATGCAGTTAATTATTTTGCAATCAACTCTTTAATCTCACAGTATTCACATTTGATGCAGACCAAAACTAGCGTTGTGTGGTTTCTTTATGCCAAGGTTGACCAAACCACCTTTTACGGCATTCTGTAACATAATCAATGCAACATTAAGTTCTCACTAATATTCTAATGTATGTGCTTATTTGACTTCTTAAATAATACATCCTTTGTAAAATCATTTAAACGCGTTTCTTTGCTCTTGTGAAGTACAGACGGGTTTCAGACCAAGTAGAGGCATCAGAGATCGTATATTAAACATTAGGAACATGCAAAAGTGTACAGAGCTTAATGAGGATTTATACACTTGTTGTGTGGACTACTCAAAAGCTTTTCCGGGTGTACAGCATCAACAGTTATGGTTTGTTATGAACAACATTGGTTTCCCAGTCATCTGGTGCAGCATATCACCAAACTCTACCAATATTAGCAGACAGCAGTAGGGGCAGATGACCAAACATAGGGTTAATCTGACGTACAAAAGGTAGTAAGACAAGGATGTAAACAGAGAAAGTAAACGTAAATAAAATTGAATATCTAGGTTCAGACGTCACCATCAACGGTGACTGCGCAGTGGAAATCAAAAGAAGACTAGCACAGATGAAGATTATGTGGTAAGTATCAACACGGAAGACTAGCACACATGAAGAGTATGTGGTAAGTATCAACAAAGAAGTCTAGCACAGATGAAGATTATGTGGTAAGTATCAACAAAGAAGACTAGCACAGATGAAGAGTATGTGGTAAGTATCAACAAGGAAGACTAGCACACATGAAGAGTATGTGGTAAGCTATCAACAAGGAAGACTAGCACAGATGAAGATTATGTGGTAAGCTATCAACAAAGAAGACTAGCACAGATGAAGAGTATGTGGTAAGCTATCAACAAAGGAAGACTAGCACAGATGAAGAGTATGTGGTAAGTATCAACAAAGAAGACTAGCACAGATGAAGAGTATGTGGTAAGTATCAACAAAGAAGACTAGCACAGATGAAGAGTATGTGGTAAGTATCAACAAGGAAGACTAGCACAGATGAAGAGTATGTGATAAGCTATCAACAAGGAAGACTAGCATACATGAAGATTATGTGGTAAGCTATCAACAAGGAAGACTAGCACAGATGAAGAGTATGTGGTAAGCTATCAACAAGGAAGACTAGCACACATGAAGAGTATGTGGTAAGTATCAACAAGGAAGACTAGCACAGATGAAGATTATGTGGTAAGCTATCAACAAAGAAGACTAGCACAGATGAAGAGTATGTGGTAAGCTATCAACAAAGGAAGACTAGCACAGATGAAGAGTATGTGGTAAGTATCAACAAAGAAGACTAGCACAGATGAAGAGTATGTGGTAAGTATCAACAAAGAAGACTAGCACAGATGAAGAGTATGTGGTAAGTATCAACAAGGAAGACTAGCACAGATGAAGAGTATGTGATAAGCTATCAACAAGGAAGACTAGCATACATGAAGATTATGTGGTAAGCTATCAACAAGGAAGACTAGCACAGATGAAGAGTATGTGGTAAGCTATCAACAAGGAAGACTAGCACACATGAAGAGTATGTGGTAAGTATCAACAAAGAAGACTAGCACAGATGAAGAGTATGTGGTAAGCTATCAACAAGGAAGACTAGCACACATGAAGAGTATGTGGTAAGCTATCAACAAGGAAGACTAGCACACATGAAGAGTATGTGGTAAGCTATCAACAAAGGAAGACTAGCACACATGAAGAGTATGTGGTAAGCTATCAACAAGGAAGACTAGCACACATGAAGAGTATGTGGTAAGTATCAACAAGTAAGACTAGCACACATGAAGAGTATGTGGTAAGTATCAACAAGGAAGACTAGCACACATGAAGAGTATGTGGTAAGCTATCAACAAAGGAAGACTAGCACCCATGAATAGTATGTTGTAAGTTATCAACAAGGAAACAAAGTTGTGTTTAATAAAAGCTTACATATTCCCAGTTTGCAGCATATAGATGCGAAAAGTGGACACTTAACAAATCACTAGAAAAGAGATTAATAGAATATGAAATGAAATGTTACAGACGGAAGTTTAGAATATCATTGATAGAATGAATATCAAATAAAGAGATGCTAGTGTGTGATACTCAGAATAACAGCAATTGAATGAATGAACTGATGTAGTAGGGACCTACTTGTGGCACACGTAGACGGGGGTCACCAGATATCGAGCAATACCTCCTCGGAGAAAACTGGCTCGTTAACATCATAAGTATTAGAAAGTTGACATACTTCTGCCACATCAAGAGACACAATAGCTTGGAGAGGTTGATAGTGGAAGGGATGGTTCCCGGGAAAGGGAGAAAGGACGATGTCGCCGTCGGTGGACTCAGGACATCGCTGAATGTCAGAATTTGTTAGTGCTAGACGCTGGTCAATTCCCTCAAGACCGTACTACATTCAGGGAGGCTGTGAGAGGAAAGCGTCCTGAAAAGAACGTGTCACATGACAGAATGTATTCTTAGCTCTTTCGTAGTATCTGTTTTTATCCCCTTTCGACCACATACACTGGGTCATGAACTAAGTGGAGTTGTCAGCAAAATTAGATCTGATGTTACAGGGTTGCAGGTTTGTTCTTTTCAGAATTGATTGTTGTGTTGAGTAGTAATTTTTCAAAGTTAATTTTAGATTTATTTCAAACTTTCACAGATAGCCCAACCTTTTATAGTTATCAGTCGTTGATAGACTTATTTCTAAATTTCACAATAATTTCTTGCTTCAAACTAATATTTCTCAACCAGCGACAACTTTAATACAGACTTCTCACAAGCAGTTCAGTCTACTAAACCTTTTTGAGCATCTGTATACAGTTTTCAAAACAACAGACAAACAACACATGCTAATTCAAAGATCATTTTTCTTTCATCTCTGTTTGAAAGGCAGGGGACAGGATTTTTATCAGTAACATGAAGTCTTGTTTTGAGTGTGTCTGTTGCAAGAAAGTAAGATCTAACATTTATAGCAAGATTAAGGTTGTTAGAGTACCTCAGTCTGATGGAGGGTTTGCTCGGTATATGATGACGGCTGCCCACACATGTCGCAAGTAAGTCTCTACTTCATCGTTTCATTCATTCATTTGTTGGTGTTCTCATTATCATTTCTGATCATGATTTTCCATTTTGTATGTTTCTTGTTATTTATATTACGAGACGTAGCATTTTCTCCATTGTTAATTGATTAGTCCATTCATATATATATATATATATATATATATATATATATATATATATATATATGATTATTTATCTTTTTACTTTTAGCCTCCTATTTGTCTCATGAGTTTTTCAGTGGCTTTTATTTCATACATTTCCGGTAACGCTTTAGTTGAAGTTTCTCAGTGGGGGAATATTATAGCCTATTTTAATTCTGTATGGGATATCCTCTAAACAGGAGAAGCTATAAAGACCCAAGACTGATACACCACCTACAGATTCAGAGTGATGCACCAGCTCCAGACCACAGAGTGATGCACCAGCTCCAGACCACAGAGTGATACAACAGCTCCAGACCACACAGTGATACAACAGCTCCAGACCACACAGTGATACAACAGCTCCAGACCACAGAGTGATGCACCAGCTCCAGACCACACAGTGATACAAAAGCTCCAGACCACAGAGTGATGCACCAGCTCCAGACCACACAGTGATACAAAAGCTCCAGACCACAGACTGATTCAACAACTCCAGATCACAGAGTGATACAACAGCTCCAGACCACAGAGTGATACACCAGCTTCAGAACACAGAGTGATACAACAGCTCCAGACCACAGAGTGATACACCAGCTCCAGACCACAGATTGATTCACCAGCTCCAGACCACAGAGTGATACAACAGCTTCAGACCACAGAGTGATACCCCAGCTTCAGAACACAGAGTGATACAACAGCTCCAGACCACAGAGTGATACACCAGCTCCAGACCACAGAGTGATGCACCAGCTCCAGACCACAGAGTGATACAACAGCTTCAAACGAGTGATACACCAGCTCCAAACCACAGAATGATACAACAGCTCCAGACCACAGAGTGATACACCAGCTCCAGCCAACAGAGTGATTTGAACAAAGGTTCATTGATTACATTTTGTCCTCCAACCACCACATATTCTCTCCGAGGTCAGTCTGTTCTTGCTCAGTGTTCATGTTTGGCTGAAGTATCCGAAAGGCATAAAAAGCAAGGATACTTTGTGTAGTCACTTTGTGGACCAAGAAGAATGTTAACCATCTTCAAGTCTACACAAATCATAATTTGATGTTCTTGATAATTTATCTTTTCCATGACTAAATAGATGGCCGTGTACTCTTTATTCATCC
This sequence comes from Achatina immaculata, assembly GCA_009760885.1. Lineage (NCBI taxonomy): Eukaryota > Metazoa > Mollusca > Gastropoda > Stylommatophora > Achatinidae > Lissachatina > Lissachatina immaculata. The sequence goes on from CM019714.1 coordinate 788,978, forward strand.
TGGTGGATCGTTCGATAGACATACACCTATATTTGTTGCTGTTATTGAAATGAATAGATTTCAATCTACATTTTGAACTGCAGATAAAAAGGCTTCACTCACTTGGCTTATATTCTGAAAGACAAAATTTCTTCACTTCTTCACAAGGTTTCCGATGTCATTGCAGAATACTAAGTTGTTGTCTTCGGTAAAGAATGGCAGCAGATGCTTTTCTCTCCTTCAATAAAATGTCATGTTCGTTCCAGGCTGAAGTACAGTCTTTTCCTTTAGTCTGGAGGAAGCAATTCAGAAGACACCGTGGAAAGATCACTCAGTTTATTCTGATGAAACTATCACTATGAGAAGTTGTTTGGAATTCACTGTCACTGCCCTTACTTGTTTTATCTTGTGTGATATCAGACATGCAAGACTCATCCTCTGAGAGCTGTGGTAGTTCAAGGAAAGGTGGAAAAGGTGCAAGATCCGAGTGCGGAACAGGTCTCCTGGCTGAAGGTAGATCAGAGTAAGACGACGTGTCACGATTATTTCCATTGATGCCTATAACATCAACAGTACAAAAATAACAGTCATCGAAGTGGTTCTCTGTTCCTCCACACCATTGGTACTCCAGATTTCAGGCAGTTTCTCTTTCCATTTATCCACTGGCGCAAATGCTCCGTACAAGTTTTGTGTACAATATGAGGAGCCCATGGCTTATCTTGATCTCCAAGCTCAACATCAATGTACACTACATGTGCTCTTTCTACATACTCAGAAGTAGGTTTCCTTTAGCTTTCTCTGTGTACTCCCAACAAATATAGCAAAATCTGTCGAGATGATTCAAGCAGCTCCGTCTTGAAGTAGCATTAACCTCTGCGGTGCTCGACTTGCAAAAATGAAATGATATGAGTGGGAATATACACACTCCTCCTATACCATCATAACTATTATACAGCGTAAGTCTTTTAAACAGTCCAGGTTGAGAAACCTTTGAAATACAAATTTATATAGTCTAAGAAAGCCGTGTTGCTGTTTGGTTATAAATGAATGAATGAATGAATGAATGAATGAATGAATGAATGTTGTGACATCCCAATTCTGCAGAAGAGATTTGCTAAAGAGAGGATAAAAATTGTATAAATTCAACTACATCTAGATCTGGTGCGGTCTATCCAATGCAATTTTCTGAATCAGTCCCCCAAAGAACCCCAGGAACAGGCCTAAAAATTAAAGCACCAAAAAATTAAAAAAAATTGGGGTCTGTAACTTTTCCTACAATTTTTTCTGGACAGGGGTTGTCTGACCAACATTTTGGAATTTCCAGGAGAGGTTATTTTCAACGTATGCAACAATGCAGATGGACATTTTCCTAGAGACAAAGTGAATTTTTTTTTATTGGAAGATTCATGATAAAAAACCAGCTACTTCTGGTGAGATTCGAACCCAGGAACAATAAGATCTGAACCGCATGTCTAACCCTGAAACACACAATGGAGACATGATTAATGTTTGTAGACGTTCACAAATGTTTGGCCGTGGTTAGTACCCAGATGAATGGTTCTGCTTTTGCTGCAACTGATTGTTGAAATGTGGTGAAATGTTGTTAAATACACTCCCAAATCTGGGTGACATTAATGAGCGTCAGTTATGTTGATTGCCAACTTTTAACACATGAAACAAAGTAATGGCCTCAGAGGTCTTCCACTAGAAAACCAAAGATTAAGTAACTTATGTATTTTTTACTGTATGTGTGTGTGTGAGAGAGAGAGAAAGAGAGAGAGAGAGAGAGAGAGAGAGAATGAATTATATTCGTACATGAGAAAGTTATTAATAAATGAAATAAGCGTCTAAGTCATGCGATACCCGTCGATATGACTGCGTTGATGTGTTATTTTTCAGATTTCCGATCGACGCACAGCGCGTCACTATTTCTTAAAATCTGTCAACCCAGGTTGTCCTACTATCCTCCTGTATCACAATAGACCACGAGGCGTGCAATGATAAGGATGTCAGTCTAAATTTGAATTTGTCTTACAATTTAACTGTTTAATTTTTACATTTTTTTCCTAAGCCTCCACTTGTGTTTTTATGTAAATGTTTGCTATCTCCTTGTTGTTTTCAGTTTGTTGTAACTAATAATTAGTGTATAGTTTACTGTGAGGAAAGAGTGTTTGTGCAAAATTTTATTCGTTATTGGATAAACTGCACAAAGTACAGTGGGGTAAGTGAGAAAATCATTGTTTGCATTTCTTCATTTTTCCATTCTTCCTTCTCAGTTCTTAGATCGTTTTTGTGTTCTATACTAACAACAAACTAACAATTCTATTATAAAAACAATACATAACTTTTCCTGGTTACATTGATGTATAATATATCATACTACATAGCAGGCTTTCCTTTGTGATGCATTTAAATGTGACAGCCATCCCATTCCACTTTATGAAATTTAACCCCTTGGTCATTTGATGTAAGACCCCCAGTAGATATATATATATATATATATATATATATATATATATATATATATATATATAGAGAGAGAGAGAGAGAGAGAGAGAGCTAGTGATATCGTTATCACAGAGAAATTTTGTTTACTCTTATTTTATGGGACTAATGTGATTGTTATTTTCTAGTGACGGGGATAATAATGTTCCGAGTTGAAAGTAATGATATCAGACTGTCACCGTAGCTCCAACACCCATTGTCCTTGGTTGCAAAGTTTCAATATCAGAAACTAGTAAACATTTGTCCATAGTATAGCCCCATTAAAAAAGTCAAAAAGAGTAATGTCCAGCGAGTGAGATGGTCATGATGTAGAACTATATCTGCCAGTTCATCGTTCTGGAAAGGTTCCCTTCAAGAACTGATTAAACACACAGCGCTTTCTCCTTCATAGACACCATTTTGTTACTGGTGATGCAGGGTTACCTTTCTGTCTACGTAAAGCCATAACGCTCATGTTAGCATAGTTTATAAGATTTGATTTTTCTTATTCAGGCAAGGACTTTATAGCTCCTCAACATCAGGACACACACACACACACTTTAATGATAACTTTAAGGTCTCTTTCATGTGTAGCTTTTAATGAAATCACAAACAGTAGCACAAGAGTCTACTGTCGCAGACACGTTTGTGTTTAATCAAAGAAAGAATTTATGTTAAAACATCTTTAGGATGTGCAGAAAATAAGATCATAAGAAAAAGAAAAGGCAAGAGAAGTATTGCGTGTCGGCTGACTTCTTGTTTGTAGTTCCTCTAATCATCAGCATTGTCTGAGTTACTTGTCTCCCCTGGTATTGAGAACCTGTTATAGAAAATAACAGTGAGATGTGAGACTACATTGTTTAATGTTGAATAAAGAATACAAATCATTGTTCTCTTAACTTTTGAATATGTGTTATCTAAAATAAAGTGGATATTAACGACAAAACTGATGATATAGAGGAAAAGATATTACCTATAATTTAACATTACTGGTGGTTCTACAGTTTGAAAGATACAAAAAAGTCATATAGATGGTGGTACTGGTGTACTAGAAAAAGCATCTTCTAAGTTAGTGTTACTATTCTGCTGAAGATTCTGCATAAATTATAAATATTACATGTTGTTTACTTACAACAAGTGAAACTATCACGGTTGATACTACTTAACATTGTTTTCAAGAGATAAGAGAATGGGTAACTACTTTCCGTGGTACATGACCACTGCTGGTCAGTGTATAGTACGTGAAAGGTAATTACTGGGTTTTGTTTTGTAGTTGCTTTCCAGTCAATTGCATGTTCCTCACGGAAATTTGACTGAATAACAGGTCTCCTGTAGGCCTGTATGTTACCTTCCATAACTGTACAAATAATATGATAAATGTAACCCTGTTATGCCGTAGAGACATCAAGGAGAATATGGTATTAGTGTTTACATTTTCCTTGATCAGGCTACGCACGACAGGGTGATGTTGTGAGCATCGTGTCTGCCCACATTTCTTTCAACAGTTCTATAAGGGTCAGGTATTCATTTCTACATCTGACTTACTTGTAGCATAGCCTTGTAAGTAACGGATATTGTTTTTAATTTTATTAATAAATATGATTATGAAAATATACTGTAAAGAAATAGTAAGATCGAATAGTGACAGAGAAAAGTAGGTCGAGAAAAGGAAGAGAAAGGTATAAAACTTCCATGACACTAGAACAAGACGAGGACAAAAGAAAACAGTGAATAGAAAAACACGAGACACAGTGACGCTGGCATATGAAAGTATTTACTGGATGCCTCAATATTCAAGTGATTATTTTTAGGGGCATCAGATAAAAAAACGAACTAAACTGATTCATTCTGTTTTAGCCTTGAATAATTGTTATGGCATCCCATATTTCTGTTAATTGTGTAAACTGAACTAAGTAATGAAGTCTATAAATATCCACAATATACACACATATATCATATAGTGAAGCTGTCAAGTATTGTAGAGTTATCTAAAATGATTTGATTGATCCTTCTGGTGCGGGCAACATTACAGCTTTCTTAGTTCTATTCATTTGTTGAGAGATAGACCACCCTTGTTGAAAAAACGATATTTATTACTGTTTACACACATACATGCAGGTTGTAGGAGACAATGATAATACCTGGGACCTCTGCGCAAGAAATGCAAGGACACTAGGGTAGATGTTTCAGCCGTCTCTGGTGGAACTACTACATAGTAATCATTTTCACGTACTATAGACACGTATTGGCTGCTAATATGAAACACAATATCATTTTCTCATCAATACAAAAGAAATCTTCCACAAATTTGACTCGTTTTCTTTAACAATAACGATAAAATTCCGACTGAGGACATAATTCTAGAGCAAATCAAATAAAAGTTCGATAATAACTAGAACTGCTTCGAAAAGAAGACAGAACGTTAGAAAAGGGCTAAAATGTAAGAGAAAGACAAGAGAGAATGAGCAAGATAATAGTATTTATGACACATGGAATGATGTAAAAACCATTTTAAGAAACACGACGAAAGAATGTCGTGGAGTAAAAGCTACAAATGAATGAAAGAATTGTTTCAATAAAACCTGCAAGAAGCCCGTCACACAGAAAAGAACAGCAAGACAGATATGGCTGAATGACAAGAAAAACAAAACAAATGAGAAGAATTAGCATACAAACAGTTTAAAGAAAGTTATTTGTCATAAAACACGGCAGTATATGAAAGACATGGTGAGCGAGATGCAGACATGCCATCAAAGTAGGAAAAGCAGGTTATTCTGTAAAGAACTGCGAACAGTACAGCAAGGATACAAACAACCTTTGTAGAGTTTGAAAGATTCTAACGGGAACATGATAAATACTGAAGATAAAATCTGTATCAGATATGAAAAATATTTAGGAAAGTTGATAAATGTGAAGTACCTGTAAGTGCACTACCATGGGAAGAAATACAGGTTTGTGACTCTGATGTAGAGGAACCTGACGTAGAAGATGTCATCGACAGTATCTTGCTTATAAGAAACAACAAAGTAAGTGGACAAGATGGAATTGCTGCAGAATTAAGAATAAAGTCTAAGTCTGCATGAAAAGTTATGTCCACTGATACAACAAATATGGAGAGAAGAAAACGTTCATAGGGAATGGAGAGAATCATTACTGATTCCAATATTCAAGAAATTCTCTCTCTCTGAACCTTAAGTGCCCAGGGCACATGGGGCTTCCGCAAGAGTTTTCCACAAATGCCTGTCCTTCGCCTTTTTTCTGCTCTTGCCCAGGTGAGCCCTCTATTGCTCAACATCCTTTCTGTTGTTCTTCTCCATGTCTCTTTTGGTCTACCCTTACTTCAGTTCCCCTGTGGTGTCCATCTTAGTGCTATTTTTGGTAGTGAGTTGTCAGTCACTCGGAGCACATGTCCCAACCATCGCCAGCGTCTTTCCTCAATAATTGTTGTCAGTGGTTTCATCTGCATTTCTGCTAATAAGATGTTATTTCTTATAGTGTTTGGCCAAAATATTTTTCTAATTCTTCGTAAACATTTAGTCTGGAAAGAATTCAACTTGTTTTCTATGGTTTTGGTGATTTTCCAGCATTCGCTTCCATAGAGTAGTACACTTAGAACATTACTCTTAAATATCCTGATTTTCATATTTATGCTTAGTTTTTTTGGATTTCCATATATTCTGCAGCATTGCAAAAGCCTGGTTTGCTCTAGTAAGTCTGCTGTTGATGTCCTCGGTGCTGTCTCCATTTTCTACTACTCTGCTGCCAAGGTATACAAATTCGTTGACCTCCTCCACTAACTTGTTATCTACTCTGAGTACATTTCTGTTGTTCACATTTTGCTTCATTAACTTTGTCTTTCCTACGTTGATCTTTAGTCCTATGTTGTTTGCATTCTGAGTTAGCTTGTTTATTTTATCTTGCATATCTTTGTGACTGCTTGATAATAGACAAATATCGTCTGCAAAGTCAAGGTCCTCCAGCACTGTGTCAAGGGTCCATTGTAATCCTCTGCGTTTGTCTGATGTTGTCTCCTTCATTAACCAGTCTACTGCCAAGATAAATAATGTTGGTGATAGTACACATCCCTGTTTCACTCCTGTTTGTACCCTAAAGCTGCTGGAGGTATGTTCTCCACAGATAACTTTGCACTGAAAACCCTCGTATAGGGCTTTGATTACATTAACTATTTTATGGGGGAGGCCATGCCATCTTAGGATTTTCCACAGTGCATCTCTGTTGACACTGTCAAAGGCTTTCTCAAAATCTATGAATAATGCATATGTTGTGCTATGCCACTCATTTGCCTGTTCTAATATTTGTCTAAGTACAAATATGTGGTCTATGCATGATCTTCCTTTCCTAAATCCTGCCTGCTCTTTCCGAAGTTTTTCCTCAAGTGTTGGTACAATTCTGTTGATGATTATTCTGCAAAATACTTTACTGGTGAGAGGCAGTAGGGTAATGCCTCTCCAGTTCCCGCAATCTCTGAGGTCACCCTTCTTTGGTAATTTTACTATAAGACCAGTTTTCCACTCCTCTGGGGCTTTTTCTAAATCCCAAATTTGTTGTAATATCCGGCAAAGTTGTTTTGGTGTTTCTGTTTCTTCTGCTTTCAACATCTCCGCAGTCACTTCATCTTCACCTGGTGCCCTGTCTGATTTTAGCTTCTTTATCGCCTCCTTTACTTCATTTATTGTTATTGGTCCTGTATTGATGTTTAGTTCCATTTTTGCTTCAGGTATGTCTATTGTTTGTGCTGCTTGTGTTCTGTTTAGTAGGGTGTTAAAGTGTTCCCTCCATCTTTCAATTTTTTTCTCTTTCTGCACTGACCAGTTGTCCATTTTGTGTTCTTACTGCACTTTCACATCTTGTGTTGAAGTTACCTGTCATCTGCTTTGTGATTTTATATATGGTTTTCATGTCATTTGTATATGCTGCTTTCTCTGCTGTTTCTGCTAAGTTGTCATAATATTGACGTTTATCTTGACGGCATGATTCCTTCACTTCTTTGTCTTTTTGTGCATAATTACTTAAAACTCGTTCTTTAAGCCGTTGTGATTTGGTGTTCAGTAATTTTTTCTTGATTTCTTTTCTTTGCTCTATCTTTTCCCGTGTGGTCTCGCTTATCCATTCCTCTTTTCTCCTTTTCCGATATCCCAGCACCTCTTTTGCTGTTTCCTGTAGTGTTTTATTGAACTCTAATATGGACATTTCTGCTTCGTCTTGTAGGACACTGAAGCGGTTCTTAAGTACTATTGAGAATTCATTTCTTGTTTGCTGGTCTATCAGTTTGCTTGTATCAAAATGTATCTTCTGTGTTCTCCGATTTTGGCTTTCCTTAATTTTAGTTTTATTTTTGCTACCAGAAGGTTGTGATCACTTCCTACATCTGCTCCTTTCCTTGCTCGTACATCTTGTAGTGACCGTTTCCACTTGTTGTTTATTAGTATGTGATCGATTTGGTTTTCTGTGGTTTTATCTGGTGACCTCCAAGTCACCTTATGGATGTTTTTGTGTTGGAAAATTGTCCCTCCGATGGTCATCATGTTTTCTTCACAGAAACTGCACAGTCTTTCTCCATTTTCATTTATTTCTCCAATTCCTTCTCTTCCCATGATTCTTCTTCTATCTTCATTTCCTTCACCTACTTTTGCATTGAAGTCGCCCAAGATGAGTAGCATATCATGCTTGGGTATTGTTTCTACTGTTGCTTGGAGTCTGTTGTAAAAATCTTCTTTTAATTCCTCTTCAGCTGCTTCTGTTGGTGCATAACAAACTATAATAGACAGCTTCGTGAATCTTGAGTTGAACTGTGCATATAATAATCTCTCATTTATTGGGGTCCATTTCAGCAATGCTCTTGATGCTTCTTTTGTTATAATCAATGCTACTCCTCCTTCATGAAGATCTTCTTTACCTGACCATATTATTGTATCTTCTGTGTGCTGTGTTGTTAATTTCCTTCTGCCTTGTCCTGTCCATCTTGCTTCTTGTATTCCTAGTATGTCTAGTTTGTATCTGTGCATTTCCTTGATGGTTTGTGCTAGTTTTCCAGTCTGGTTTAGTGTTCTTACATTCCAGCTGCCTATTTGCATCTTATGTTTAGGTTCCAGGAGGTCTGCAGTCGGGCTGGGGACTTCCAGTGGCTGGCTTTCATCCACAACCTTCATGGGCTCAGTTTCCTGATACGCATTTCTCCTTCCACCTGCATTTGCTTTTTCCCTTGCTTCCGTTTCTGTAGCAGTCTGATAGTTTTTTTACCAGATAGGGTTGCTGGCCCTATGCTGAACCCTCCTTAGTCGCCTTTTACGATCATGCATGGTAGGGTACAGTGGTCCTATTCTTTGCAGATCCCGGGTACCACACGGGGGATTCAAGAAATTGGATACTAGCAAAGGTGAACAATACAGGGAATATCATTTCATCTATATACTATATATTATACTATTAAATAGATTAAGACCATACAGGGAGGACTTAATGGGAGACTATCATGCACATTTCAAGAAAAAAAGAGCATATACTGTGCCACTTGGAAGAGGATGTACAAAAATCTTCAAAGACTTTAAATTCAAAAAGCTTATTACTGCGTACATGGAAGCAAATTATGGAAAATATGCTGATGTTTTTGGTCATTAGACAACAAATGTGGTAGAAAATGACAAGCAAAAGTCTTCCACTAAAACTTTTCGATTTATCTCTCAGTTAACACCAAATTCATCTGTCATCATCCTCACAGTCAAACAACGATCTTATTGTATTCGTTCTCTGACTTTTGCAATGAGTTCCTCATTACCAACAGAAATTGGACGTCCATGTATAGTTGCATTTGTAATCGTTTACACGCCACTTTTGAATCGTGAATACCATCTGAACATCTGTGCACTAGAAAATCATTATCCCCATAAACTTGTCGCATCAATTCAGCTGCCTCAATGGCACTTTTTCCGAGTTTTAAACAGAAGCTGATTACGTACCAATGCACCTGTAACTAAGTCGACAAAATGGCGGCTTGTTTATCGTCTGCTTATCGGGCGGCGATGAAAAGTTGCAGATCATAGATGAGGGTTGCCTCTGTGAATTACGTGCTTTGCTTCATAGATGGCATTTTTGTCTTGTCCTTTATAAAATCGGTCCAAGTACTTAATTTTCGAACCGTGTAAGTGGATAGTTAGACAGACAAACTATCACACATATTTTGTATGCAGATAGACAGTCTAATAGATCTAACCTACGTTCAATCTTTTATGTTTCAACTTCGACTCTCGCAGACATTCAACAAAGCAGACAGTTATTTTGACAACAAATATAGACAGATTTAATATAGGGACAGACAGATTAGATAGAGAGCCAAACGTTCGTTTAGATGGAGATAGACAGATAGGCAGAGACACAGACAGACAGACAGATATAAAAGGATGGATGGATGGATGGATGGATGGATGGATGGATGGATGGATGGATGGACGGACGGATGGATGGATAGATGGATGGACGGACGGATGGATGGATGGATAGATGGATGGATGGACAGACACAGACAGACAGAAGCAGACAGACAGACAGAAGCACACAGACAGACAGACAGACAGACAGACAGTCAGACAGATAGATAGATAGATAGATAGATAGATAGATAGATAGATAGATAGATAGATAGATAGATAGATAGATAGATAGATAGATAGATAGATGGATAAATGGATGGATGGATGGATGGATGGATGGATGGATGGATGGATAGATGGATGGATGGAATGATATATAGGTAGATGGTTAGATAGATAGACAGAGACAGACAGACAGACAGACAGACAGACAGACAGACAGACAGATGCACTTACTAGTCCTAGTTCTGACACAACAGCTGGATTAAACGTCCTGTTAATGACATCATTGCCAAAGTTTTCATTCTGAATCTGCTCACTGTTGTCGTACTCGCCGTTTAAGAGGGTGAAAAGGTTGCTTGTGTCTTTCGAAATGCATTAATTTGAAATAGATCATGTTACTTTGACTTTAAAATAACGCAAAAATACAACGTTTGAAGGGTTGTTTTTAATTATTTTTTACCTTTGCACGGTAATCTGAAAAACACGTAACAATCAGTAGACACATTAGCTTCTTACGAGAAAAACAAACTTTGGAGTCTATGTAGACAGAAACCATGTGAAGAGTACCTTGTAAAGATGAGACGTGCATGACACAAATTAATAAAATACATAAAATAAAAGCTATCATAAGAATGTTCGTTCTTAGATACACTTCACGAAAAATAACAACAGTATAACAAGATGAAAGATTTGTGGTAAGAGAGGCAGATGGCTACAGTAAGAAAATATTCTTTACATTTTGAGGTTAGTTGCTCACGCTCGTCTTGAGAAGTGTCAAATGTAACTTTGTTTCCCCATTTGTAGATGAGTTTATGTGTGATGACGCATGTTGCAAGTAGTGACTTTTCAAACTACAACAACATTGAAATAAAAGAAATTTCAGTCTGACTTAGACCGCGACTCTTGAATGAATTGAGTGAGGAATAGATCCAAGTGTTAGTAAAAAACCAAGACCTCGTGTATACACTACATATATATTAGTTTTCTCGTGTATACACTACATATATATTAGTTTTCTCGTGTATACACTACATATATATTAGTTTTCTCGTGTATACACTACATATATATTAGTTTTCTCGTGTATACACTACATATATATTTTAGTTTTCTCGTGTATACACTACATATATATTATTTTTCTCGTGTATACACTACATATATATTAGTTTTCTCGTGTATACACTACATATATATTAGTTTTCTCGTGTATACACTACATATATATTAGTTTTCTCGTGTATACACTACATATATATTAGTTTTCTCGTGTATACACTACATATATATTAGTTTTCTATTGTAGACATACACACCTAGGATACTTCAATGCGTCTAACTCCAAGCGTTCACACACATCCTTTCACTAGCTATCACATATCACTATTCTATAACTTTCACACACGTCCTTTCACCAGCTATCAAATATCACTATTTTATAACTTGCACACACGTCCTTTCACCAGCTATCACATATCACTATTCTATAACTTTCACACATGTCCTTTCACTAGCTATCACATATCACTATTCTATAACTTTCACACATGTCCTTTCACTAGCTATCACTATTCTATAACTTGCACACACGTCCTTTCACTAGATATCACATATCACTATTCTATAATAATTACCAACATTCTAAGGCCAAATTTCAGAGAGCAAAGCTGCAAGCCAGACGGGAAAGTTGGAGAGAGAAAACAGAGTCCCTAAACTTTGAAAAGGATGGAAGGAAACTGTGGAAACTAATCAAACAGTTAAATGATGAGAGTACTGGAAGAAGTACAAAGATTACACTAATAGAGGATGGGAAAACTCTTACAGGTAAGCAGGTAGCAGATCACTTTGCTCGCATGTTTGCACAGGACTGCAACATTGATATCCATCCAGAGAAGGAGCGTACAGTGCGCATCGAGCCACAGAAAGAGGAGGAACAAGTCAGAAAAGTGGAGGTCATGGATGCACCAATCACACGCAGCGAGTTAGATCTAGCAGTTAGTAAACTGAAACCAAGGAAATCACCAGGACCAGATGGAGTGTCCAATGAAATGATCAAGAACCTGGGAATGGCAGCAATGGGAAAGCTGTTGAATATTTTCAATATGTGTTGGAGCACAGGTAAGTTACCTCAAATCTGGAAGGAAGCAAGCATGGTACCACTGCTAAAACCAGGGAAAAACAGTGATACTGCCTCCAGCTACAGGCCAATCAGTCTCACTAGCTGCCTATGCAAAACGATGGAACGCATCATTGACCTGAGGCTAAAATGGTACCTAGAAAGTGAAAACCTTCTCGTTCCACAACAAGCAGGATTTAGGCAGTACTACAGTACGGAAGATCAAGTGACCTATCTCTCTCAAGAGATTGAGGATGCATTCCAAGAGAAAAACCTTGTACTAGCAGCGTGGATAGACCTGAAGAAAGCCTTTGATAAAGTATGGAAAAAAGGTCTGTTGTGGAAACTAAGAAACTGCAATGTGAATGGAAGACTGTAAAACTGGATAAAGAACTATTTACACAATAGAAGAGCTAGAGTAGTAATGGATGGACACAAAAGCCAGAAAGTACTTCTGCGACACGGTGTACCACAAGGAGGAGTCCTTTCGCCTACACTATTCCTTGTATTCATTAATGACCTGGTCAAGGAACTTCCCTATGGAATCAAAGCAGCACTGTATGCAGATGATCTGGTCATGTGGTGTACAGATGAATATGCGACAGTTGCTACACAGAGACTCCAAAGAGCAGCAGACATCTTGACATCATGGACAAACAAATGGTGTGTAAGTATCAACACAGAGAAATCAAGCACCACTCTGTTCACCCTCTCATATAAACAGAAAGCAGGTAAGATCTTTGTAAATGAAATACCCTTAAGGATGGACAACCAACCCACTTACTTAGGAGTGACTCTTGACTCAAAACTGACTTGGAAGCAACACATCAACAGTGCAGAAGCAAAAGCCAGAAGAAAACTAGCCATATTAAGAAAATTGAGTGGGACTACATGGGGAGCTAGTGAAAGAATCCTCAAGAACGTATATCAGCAAAGTATTCTACCACATTTAGAATATGGCTCAACATCTTGGTGCACAGCATCAAACACTACGCTGCATAATCTAGACAAGGTTCAAAATCAGTCACTACGGATTATCACAGGTGCCATGAGGTCCACACCAATAGTAGAAATGCAGAAAATAGTTGGTGTTCAACCGCTAAACTTTGGCAGTGACAGTCTGTCCCTCTGGAATAAATTCTTTGTGAATAACTCCTTTGCTGTCGTAGAAGCACACCAACATTGTCTGTGTCCTCACTTTCGACTTTCTGAGACGAACGTTTAGCCTTTTGGTGATGATGACGACTTCCACTGAGCAGTGTGGCGTTTAGTTGTGGGAACATAACAATAAATCCAGGTTCATCCTCTGCAACAATTACATTTAAGAAATGTTTATTTCTGGGACACGTTTTAATGATGTCTTTTGCTTACTCAACACGCTGATGTTTTGGTCATTAGACAACAAATATGGTAGAAAACGAAAAGCAACTTTCCTCTTGCCAAAATCTTCCACTAAAATTTTTCGAATGATCTCTCAGTTAGCACCAAATTCATCTGTCATCATCCTCACAGTCAAACAACGATCTTCTTGTACTCGTTCTCTGACTTTTGCAATGAGTTCCTCATTACGAACAGAAATTGGACGTCCATGTATAGTTGCATTTGTAATCGTTTCCACACCACTTTTGAATCGTGAATAACACCTGAATATCTGTGTACTAGAAAATTATTATCCCCATAAAATTGTCACATCAATCCATCTGTCTCAATGGCACTTTTTCCGAGTTTTAAACAGAAGCTGATTACGTGACAGTGCACCTCTAACTAAGTCGACATAATGGCGGCTTGTTTGTCGTCTGCTTATCGGGCGGCGATGAAAAGTTGTAGATCATAGATGACGGTTGCCTCTTTGAATTACGTGATTTGCTTCATAGATGGCATTTTTGTCTTGGCCTTAATAAAATCGGTCCAAGTACTTAATTTTCGAACCGTGAAAGTGGATAGTTAGATAGACAAACTATCACACATATTTTGTATGCAAACATAATGATAGACAGTCTAGTAGATCTAACCTATGTTCAATCTTTTATGTTTCAACTTCGACTCTCGCAGACATTCAACAAAGCAGACAGTTATTTTGACAATAAATATAGACAGATTTAATATAGGGACAGACAGATTAGATAGAGAGCCAAACGTTCGTTTAGATGGAGATAGACAGATAGGCAGAGACACAGACAGACAGATATAAAAGGATGGATGGATGGACGGATGGATGGATGGATGGATGGATGGATGGATGGACGGACCGATGGATGGATGGATAGATGGATGGATGGATGGACAGACACAGACAGACAGGAAGCAGACAGACAGACAGACAGAATGAATGAATGTGTGAAAATGACAGACAGGCAGACAGACAGATAGATAGATAGATAGATAGATAGATAGATAGATAGATAGATAGATAGATAGATAGATAGATAGATAGATAGATAGATAGATAGATAGATAGATAGATAGATAGATAGATAGATGGATGGATGGATGGATGGATGGATGGATGGATGGAATGATATATAGGTAGATGGTTAGATAGATAGACAGAGACAGACAGACAAGACAGACAGACAGATGCACTTACTGGTCCTAGTTCTGAAACAACAGTTGGAATAAACCTCATGGAAGTGACATCAACGCCAGAGATTTCACTCTGAACCTGGTCCCTGTTGTCGTAAGCGCCGTTTAAGAGGGTGAAAAGACTGCCTGTCTCTTTCGAAGTGCCTTAATTTGAAATAGATCATGTTACTTTGACTTTAAAATAACGCAAAAATACAACGTTTGAAGGGTTGTTTTTAATTCTTTTTTACCTTTGCACGGTAATCTGAAAAACACGTAACAATCAGTAGACACATTAGCTTCTTACGAGAAAAACAAACTTTGGAGTCTATGTAGACAGAAACCATGTGAAGAGTACCTTGTAAAGTTAAGATGAGACGTGCATGACACAAATTAATAAAATATATAAAATAAAAGCTATCATAAGAATGTTCGTTCTTAGATACACTTCACGAAAAATAACAACAGTATAACAAGATGAAAGATTTGTGGGAAGAGAGGCAGATAGCTACAGTGAGAAAATATTGTTTACATTTCGAGGTTAGTTTCCCACGCTCGTCTTGAGAAGTGTCAAATGTAACTTTGTTTCCGCATTTGTAGATGAGTTTATGTGTGATGACGCATGTTGCAAGTAGTGACTTTTCAAACTACAACAACATTGAAACAAAAGAAATTTCAGTCTGACTTAGACCGCGACTCTTGAATGAATTGAGTGAGGAATAGATCCAAGTGTTAGTAAAAAACCAAGACCTCGTGTATACACTACATATATATTAGTTTTCTCGTGTATACACTACATATATATTAGTTTTCTCGTGTAGACATACACACCTAGGATACTTCAATGCGTCTACCTCCAAGCGTTCACACACATCCTTTCACTAGCTATCACATATCACTACTCTATAACTTTCACACACATCCTTTCACTAGCTATCACATATCACTATTCTATAACTTTCACACATGTCCTTTCACTAGCTATCACATATCACTATTCTATAACTTTCACACATATCATTTCACTAGCTATCACATGTCACTATTCTATAACTTTCACACATATCCTTTCACTAGCTATCACATATCACTATTTTATAACTTGCACACACGCCCTTTCACCAGTTATCACATATCACTATTCTATAACTTTCACACACGTCCTTTCACTAGCTATCACTATTCTATAACTTTCACACACGTCCTTTCACTAGCTATCACTATCCTATAACTTGCACACACACGTCCTTTCACTAGCTATCACTATTCTATAACTTGCACACTTATCTTTTCACTAGCTATCACATATCACTATTCTATAACTTGCACACATGTCCTTTCCATAGCTATAACATATCTCTATTCTCTAACTTTCACAAATGTCCTTCCCATTGCTATCACACACATATATATATATATATATATATATACTCTAACTTTACACGTGTTCATCATTTAGTTTACACTCATGTCCATCGCCAAATTTTCACGCATGTCTATCCCATAACTTTCACTCGTGTCTATCCCCTAACTTTCACACATGTCTATCCCTTAGCTTCCACACATGTTTGTCACCTAAATTTCACATATGTCTCTCCCCTAACCTTCACGTATATCTATTCCTTAGCATTCACACATGTCTTTCCCCTAACTTTCACACATGTCTTTGCCCTAACTTTCACACATGCCTATTCCCTCATTTTCCACAAGTGTCTATGCCCTAATTTTCACAGAAGTCTGTTCCCTAAATTTCACACTTTTCTATCTCCTATCTTTCACACATGTCTATCCCTTAACTTAACATATCTAGTCCTCGTCTTCAACACATGTCTATCCCTTAACTTAACATATCTAGTCCTCGTCTTCAACACATGTCTATCCCTTAACTTAACATATCTAGTCCTCGTCTTCAACACATGTCTATCTCTTAACTTAACATATCTAGTCCTCGTCTTCAACACATGTCTATCCCTTAACTTAACATATCTAGTCCTCGTCTTCAACACATATCTATCAGGTAACTTTCACACATATCTGTTCCTCAGCTTTCTCACTTGTGTATTCCATACTTTTCACACATATCAAATCCTTATGTTTCACACATTTCTAACCCCTATCATTCACACATGTCTATCTCCAAACTTTAACACACGTCTATATCCTAAATTTCACACTAATATATTCCCTAACTTTCACATTTGTGTATCCCCTAACTTTCTAACATATCTATTTAGCTTTCACACATCTTTGTCCGATAACTTTCACATATATTTATCTCTACATTGTCACACATGTCTATCCCTTAACTTTCTCACTTGTCTTTTACTTAGCTTTCACACTTGTCTACCCTTTACTTTCACAAGTGTCTATCCCCTAACATATAAACACATGTCTATCAATTAGCTTTTACACTTGTCTACCCTTTACTTTCACAAGTGTCTATCCTCTAACATATAAACACATGTTTATCAATTAGCTTTTACACTTGTCTACCCTTTACTTTCACAGGTGTCTATCCCCTAACATATAAACACATTCTATCAATTAGCTTTTACACTTGTCTACCCTTTACTTTCACAAGTGTCTATCCCCTAACATATAAACACATGTCTATCAATTAGCTTTTACACTTGTCTCTCCCTTAACATTCACACTGGTCTATCCCTTAATTTTCTCATTTGTCTATCCCTTAATTTTCTCATTTGTCTATCCCTTATCTTTCACAACTGTCTATCCCCCAATTTTCACACATATCTATCCCATAACTTTCACACATGTTTATTTCCAAACTTTCAAACACGTCTATACCCTAAATTTCACACTAGACACTCCCCTAACCTTCACATTTGTTTATCCCCTAACTTTTACGCATATCTATTCCTTAGTTTTCACACATCTCTATCCCCTAACTGTAACACATATACATTATTTAGCTTTCACACGTGTCTATTTTTAACTTTAACACAGGTCTATCCCCTAGCTTTCACACATTTCTATCCAGTTATTTTCATACATGTCTATCACCTAACTTTCACATTTGTGTATACCCTAACTTTCACACATATCTATTCCTTATTTTTCATACATCTCTATCCCCTAACATTCTAACATGTCTATTCTATAGCTTTCACACATCTTTGTCCGATAACTTTCACATATATCTATCTCTACATTGTCACGCATGTTTATCCACTAATTTCACAGTTGTCTTTCCTTTATCTTTCAAATATGTCTATCCCCTAACTTTCTCACTTGTCTTTTACTTAGCTTTCATACTTGTCTTTCCTCTAGCTTTCACAATTGTCTACATTTTACTTTCACAAGTGTCTATCCCCTAACTTAAACACATGTCTATCAATTAGCTTTCACACTTGTCTCTGCCTTAACATTCACACTGGTCTATCCCTTAATTTTCTCATTTGTCTATCCCTTATCTTTCACAACTGTCTATCCCCCAACTTTCACACATATCTATCCCATAACTTTCACACATGTTTATTTCCAAACTTTCAAACACGTCTATACCCTAAATTTCACACTAGACACTCCCCTAACCTTCACATTTGTTTATACCCTAACTTTCACGGATATCTATTCCTTAGTTTTCACACATCTCTGTCCCTAACTGTCACACATATCTATTGTTTAGCTTTCACACGTGTCTATTTCCTAACTTTAACACACGTCTATCCCCTAGCTTTCACACATTTCTATCCAGTTATTTTCATACATCTCTATCCCCTAACATTCTAACATGTCTATTCTATAGCTTTCACACATCTTTGTCCGATAACTTTCACATATATCTATCTCTACATTGTCACGCATGTTTATCCACTAATTTCACAGTTGTCTTTCCTTTATCTTTCAAATATGTCTATCCCCTAACTTTCTCACTTGTCTTTTACTTAGCTTTCATACTTGTCTTTCCTCTAGCTTTCACAATTGTCTACATTTTACTTTCACAAGTGTCTATCCCCTAACTTAAACACATGTCTATCAATTAGCTTTCACACTTGTCTCTGCCTTAACATTCACACTGGTCTATCCCTTAATTTTCTCATTTGTCTATCCCTTAATTTTCTCATTTGTCTATCCCTTATCTTTCACAACTGTCTATCCCCCAATTTTCACACATATCTATCCCATAACTTTCACACATGTTTATTTCCAAACTTTCAAACACGTCTATACCCTAAATTTCACACTAGACACTCCCCTAACCTTCACATTTGTTTATACCCTAACTTTCACGGATATCTATTCCTTAGTTTTCACACATCTCTGTCCCTAACTGTCACACATATCTATTGTTTAGCTTTCACACGTGTCTATTTCCTAACTTTAACACACGTCTATCCCCTAGCTTTCACACATTTCTATCCAGTTATTTTCATACATGTCTATCACCTAACTTTCATACATGTCTATCACCTAACTTTCACATATGTCTATCCCCTAACTTTCACAGATGTATATTCATTAACTTTCACAATTTTCTATCCCCTATCTTTCCAATATGTCTACCTCATAACTTTCCACACGTGTCTTTCCTCTAACTTTCACACACAGCTATCCCCTAACTCTCACTCATATCCATCTCCTAACTTTCGCACGTGTCAAGCCTCTAAGTTTCACAAATGTCTATCCACTAACTTTCACATTTGTCTATCCTTTAATTTCACCTCGTGTCTATCCATTAACGTTCACACTTGTCTATGCTTTAACTTTCACACTTGTCGATTCTCTATCTTCACTCTGGTCTATTCTTTAGTTTTCACAATTGTCTATCCTCTAACTTTCACATGTGCCTATCCATTGACTTTCATACATGTCTATCCCTTAAACTTTAACACTTGTCTACCCCTTAGCTTTAACACTTGTCTATCACTTGGCTTTCACACTTGTCTATCCCTAAGCTTTGACATATACCTATTCCTTAGTTTTCACACTCGTCTATCCTCTAACTTTCACACATATCTATCCCTTAGCTTTTACACATGTTTATATCCTAACTATTACACAGATATATTCCTTAGCTTTCATACTTTTGTATTCCCTAATTTTCACACATATCTATTTCTTAGCTTTCACGCATATCTATCCCCTGACTTTAAAACATAGCTATTCCTTAGCTTTCACACATGTCTATCCCGTAACTTTCACAGATGCCAATCCCATAATTTTCAAACATATCTATACTTTACCTTTCGTAGTATGCATCCCCATTCATTCATTCATTTGCTTGTCACTTGCAGAATTTTGCCTCCCAAACAGCACTCCTGTAGGCCTCTCGGTTGTGAGCAAGTTGGCCTGCTGCTGATGCATCCATTTGCAGATCGTCAACGATGTCTTGCAGCCATCTTCCTTTGCATCCCCTCATTTCACAAATTTCTATTCCATAGATTTCGCACTTCTATATCCCCTAAATTCACACGTGTCTACTCTCTAACTTTCCACACGTGTCTTTCTCTTAACTTTCATTCATGTCTATCCTCTAACTTTCACACATATCTATTCCCTAGCCATCACACATATCTATCCCCCAACTGACACATTGCTATCCCCTAACATTTAGACTTGTCTATTCCCTAATCTTCACACATGTCTATACCCTAACTTTCACACATAGCTATGCCCTAACCCTTACACTTGTCTATTCCGTAACCTTTACACATATCTATCCCCTAACTTACACACATAGCTATCCCCTAACTTTCACACATATCTATCCCCTAACTTACACACATAGCTATCCCCTAACTGTCACACATATCTGTCCCTTAACTTTCACAAATGTCTGTCCCCTAACTTTCACACATATCTATCCCCAAATCTCAACACTTGTCTATCCCCTAATTTTTTCTACAAGTCCAATCAAGAAAACTATTTTGTGACCATGTTTAAGAACATCTCAGTCACGTGACCAAATGGCCAGCGTTCACATCCTTACTTACTTAGAGATGTGTTGTATCAAGGCCTGAACATCGACGTCACACATAGAACTCATATACTGCTATAAATGGAATGATTTTAGTGAAAATAATTGGAACGAAATTACACACAACATAACTACAAGTTGCAGAGAACACAGCATGGACTAATGTTTAATGTTGCATATTCTGCAGTCGTATTACTTATGATGATAACATTGAATACTGATGTATAATTTGTCTTACCATGTCCACACAAGGCACGCGACATTAGAAGTAATACAAAACTTCTCAACATCGTGGCTACTCTGTAGATTTGTGTGCAGGAACATAAAGTCGGATCTTACGTGCTTTTATTTTAAAATTCAAAGTTAAAATTGCGGATGAAATGCGATCTAATTTAAAGCTTTTAAAATTGCACAGTCCCCTTAAGCAGACATTTTGTTATATCTCAATCTCATATTTCCCCAGTGGTATTTAATAAACATTGAGTAATGTGTTTTATACGATTATATGTAGCATACGTTTTTATACATTAAGGACAGTTTTTATCTGTATCACCTGCTATTTTATTACCTAACCCTCAGGCAGACAGAAGAGATCACTTTTTTGTTTCTGTCCACAGGCTAGTCCCACATTTCCGCTGCTATCTGATTCCAATGCTCCAAACGGATTCTTGTGAGCCCGTATAATTTACAACAGCATATAATATCATTCATTCATTTGCATGTCCCTTGCGGAACTTTGCCTCCCAAACCGCACTCCTTTAGGCCTCTCGGTTGTGAGCAAAATGGCCTGGCGCTGCTGCATCCATTTGCAGATCGTCAACGATGTCTTGCAACCATCTTCGTTTTGGTCTTCCTCTCTTTATTTTTCCCATTATGTATATAATATATACTTTATATATTTATATACTTTATACATTTATACACTTTAATGAATAAACAATAATTAATATACATTAATACTAATGTAATTGTGAGAAGAAAATACAGTAATAAAGTGACAGTGAGAGAGAGAGACAGAGAGAGAAAGAAAGAGAGAGAGAGAAGTGAGAGAAGGAAGAGAGGTGGTCAACATTCACATAGTACTTACTCATATATGTGTGAGTGAGTACATATGTCAACGTGCTAAGACTCTACTCTTTCTTTGTCTCAAAGATGAGAAAATGGCTGATCGAGAGTGCCCTATGACGGCGCTAATATAGGAGAATGCACGCCACATTTATATCTTCAGATTTTTATTGATTTATTTTCAAACTGCTTACGGCGAATTTTGGAATAAATGAGAGATGATTTTATCATATCTTTTATAGTACATAGAAAATACTATATTGTAACTGATCGCATGTAAATTATTAACCCTTTCCTTTCCACTGTCAAACATTTAGAGGACACCAAACTTAGAATCAACTTATAGCAATGTTTAACAAACCCTGAAAATATGCACAGAAAGATAGAAGCCACCAGAGAAGATTGTTTGCTTCACTGACTGCAAAGCCCTGCTAGACGCACTTGTACTTGGACGAACTACCTGTAACTGCGAGCTGCTGTTCTTTGCAGCCGATGCTGTAGAGATGTGAGCCACAACATTGTATTGACGTGGGAGCTGGTTATGGCTGATATTTTTCGGTCCTGGAGTACAGCTAAAAAGCAGAGAGTGTGCAATGCTTCTCTAGCAGACTCTACTACCACGGGGACTATTGCGATCCCTGCCCCATTAGCCAGACTAGGCATGTTCCTAGGGGTACCAACGAAGAGTTCGGACAGGGTCTTGGTCACTAGGTTCGCTAACCCTGACTCTAGCATATCAGCTATGGATCGCTGAGTGCCTCATGGGACATGCATCTTCACCTCCTCTGCTAGAAGCAATACGGACAAACAAAAATGACTCACAAACACAGGAAACCATATCACAACTAAACAAGCTCCAAACTCAACTATAGTGGCTCCCTTCACCCTGTGAAATAAATGGGAATGAAAAAGCAGACGCTCTCTCCAAGGCAGGAAGCAAAATAGAACAGATTAACCAACTAGAAACATCAAGAAGCAAAAACTATCATCCACAACAAACTAAACACCAAATAGAAAACAAAACTATCATCCACAACAAACTAAACACCAAATAGAAAACAAAACTATCATCCACAACAAACTAAACACCATATGAAAAACAAAACTATCATCCACAACAAACTAAACACCATATGAAAAACAAAACTATTATCCACAACAAACTAAACACCAAAAGAAAAACAAAACTATCATCCACAACAAACTAAACACCATATGAAAAACAAAACTATTATCCACAACAAATTAAACACCAAAAGAAAAACAAAAATGAAAATACAATAAAAAAAGACCCCATTCATCAACTACAGGAATACCAGCAAACTGCAATCTTTCGACTAAGAACAGGACACTGCAGACTTCGAAGCCAGCTCAATCGTCTCAAAATATCACACAAAAAATGAGTGTCATTGTGGATTTGTGATCTAGACACCAGAACATATTCTGCAAACGTGTCCAACCTACTCGAACCTTAGAGCTGAGATCTGGCCAGAGGGAGAGTAGCTGAAAGAAAAGCTGTGGGGCTCACACTCAAACTTCCAAGCACAGATCTGACCCGAGAGAGAGAGAGAGAGAGAGAGAGAGAGAGAGAGAGAGAGAGTAGCTGAAAGAAAAGCTGTGGGGCTCACACTCAAACTTCCAAGCACAGATCTGACACGAGAGAGAGAGAGAGAGAGAGAGAGAGAGAGAGAGAGAGAGAGAGAGAGAGAGAGAGTAGCTGAAAGAAAAGCTGTGGGGCTCACACTCAAACTTCCAAGCACAGATCTGACACGAGAGAGAGAGAGAGAGAGAGAGAGTAGCTGAAAGAAAAGCTGTGGGGCTCACACTCAAACTTCCAAGCACAGATCTGACCCGAGAGAGAGAGAGAGAGAGAGAGAGAGAGAGAGTAGCTGAAAGAAAAGCTCTGGGGCTCACACTCAAACTTCCAAGCACAGATCTGACACGAGAGAGAGAGAGAGAGAGAGAGAGAGGAGCTGAAAGAAAAGCTGTGAGGTTCACACTCAAACCTTAGAGCTGAGATCTGACCCGAGAGAGAGAGGAGCTGAAAGAAAAGCTGTGAGGTTCACACTCAAACCTTAGAGCTGAGATCTGACCCGAGAGAGAGAGGAGCTGAAAGAAAAGCTGTGGGGTTCACACTCAAACCTTAGAGCTGAGATCTGACCCGAGAGAGAGAGGAGCTGAAAGAAAAGCTGTGAGGTTCACACTCAAACCTTAGAGCTGAGATCTGACCCGAGAGAGAGAGGAGCTGAAAGAAAAGCTGTGAGGTTCACACTCAAGGCTGGAGAAAATACGTCGGACTCTATCAGGGCGACGGGGCTGCAGATTTAGTATAACCAGTTTTCCTAGAAAGTGACAGACAGACACAGACAGACA
Source organism: Achatina immaculata (assembly GCA_009760885.1). NCBI lineage: Eukaryota > Metazoa > Mollusca > Gastropoda > Stylommatophora > Achatinidae > Lissachatina > Lissachatina immaculata. Next base: position 813,108 of record CM019714.1, read on the forward strand.
GACAGACATATATACAGACAGGTAGAGACAGACATAAGGAACGAACCAACGAACGAACATGCTTTATTTTCAAAGGGTTAAGAATTGGGCACACAGACTCCTCTAACATTCTGCCCTTCATCATACAGCTTTCATTCAGTCAGTCATTCAGCATTTGTTAATGAGCATTAATAACCATAAAGACACAATTAAATGATTACATAAATAAATAATAAACTTATCTCTTGTCCATACTCTCCACACTCTGATTTATGCAACAATATGAAATAAACTTGCATTTTTACATTCATTCAAAACTAAAATTTATAGAAAAGCTGCTAATAATTGCAACAACCAAGACATACTTTAAACTGTTTTAGATTATGCTTAGGAAGGCATATAGTCCATATCAAAGAGATGTTGACAGAATTTGAAGTTATAAGAACGAATATTACTTGTAAGTTTTACATCAGATGATAGGGCACTACAAAGCTGGGCAGCCGAGTAAGAGAAAAAACATGTAAATTTCCCGTTTCTACGCCCTTAAGGCCTGTTGGGAAATACAGTGTTAAGCCCGTATTTTCCATGACCTTCGGCACATGAAAGTGTGATGTAGTCAGTATCACGCCTGGCAGCTTTACCTTCCCAAATTCTCTGGTACCCATTTTTAGAGGCTGGATCAACCCTGGGGCCTTTTTGGTGTGTACCAGAAAAAAATCCCACTGCTGGGACTGAACCTGGTACCACCAGATTAGCAAACCGAGCGCTCAACCTGTCGGACAACGAGGGCGCTGAGTAAGAGAAGCTTTTATAAAAATATATCAAGCCTTGGTTTTGAGAGAATACAACTGCTTAAGCGTTGACTGTGTTTTGGGTTGGAACTGAACAACGACCACAGATAGGGTAGAGCATTGAGCGATATAATTTTATGAATTTACTTGGCCTTGTTTAAACGAAATCTCTTCAGAGGGGTAGGATATCAAGATGTTTGTCTTTATTTGTAATATGTGCTGCATGTTTGTCATCTATAAGACTGCAAGTTTTTGAAGTGAGTAAAGTCTTTTCATGTTTGACATGGAACAACCATCCCAGACTGTCGAGCATTAGTCCTAATGTGTTTGTATCTGTGATATGTAGTATATTTTTCTGGTTTCTAAGTAAAAAAAAAATAATTTTAGTAAATTGGTAACCTTTTTTGTGCACTGAATTTGGTTAGATTGTCTACATGATGATTCCAGCTGAGGTGGTGGTCGATCATGAGACCTAGAGTTTTATGTTCACTAACATTCTCTATCTGTGAAGTTCTAGCATGAAGCTGTAGTGTTGTTGTTGATGAATTTGTTAATTTCTGTCTTGTTGTAATGAGCATGGATTTTGTTCGTAGGAATGTTTTGGCTTAAAACCTGACTGACAATCAAATCATATACTTGCATGTGTAGTGAGGTTGTTGATTTGTATGTATTTTTCTAGGGATTTTCCACAGAGGTGATAGAATTGGAAATTGGCTTATAGCATGAACGATTTTTCTATGAACCAGATTTGAAACGGGGATATATTTTTGCAACTTTAAATCCTGAGGAAAATGAAAAAGTGCAATGCACTGATTGTAAATGTATGTTAGTGTATCTGTAATTACTGGGGCTAAGTAGCGTAGTATCTTGTTGCAAATTTCATCAAGCCCTGCTGTGTTGTTGTTCCTTAGAGATGAAAGATAATTGTAAACTTCATTAACTGACATGAAAGGAATACTGGGTTGCTTTAAATGTGCACATCGGCTACCTATAAATTTGTTTAATTCGCCTAAGTCACAAGTAGGGATCGGTAGTGAAGATTTTAAGATATTGGCTTCCTCTCTGAAGTGATTGCTGAACTCTTCACAAGTGGGAACATAATTATAACTCTGCAAGTCAGACTGCTTTCTCTTGTTTGCTAGAATGTTAATTGCTTTCCAGACAGACTTACTGTCTGATTTATTCTGAACTAGGTTCCTATAGTAATTTCTCTTTCTTGCCTAATTAAGTATTGATCTCTTATTTCTAAGTAAGTGGTACCTAGTGAATTCCTTACTTTTGTGGGTCTGATCTCTTTCCCACATGACTTGCAATATCTCAGGTGTATCAATGGGGACTTCACTTGAGGTTTAACTCTCACCTCCTTAATAGGAACATACTTCTCAAATATATCCCGAAAGGTTTTTACCCAGTATCCTAGAGTCTTATCGGGGTCAGTTAGTTGCTACACATGATCTAGAGGTGCTGCTTGTAACTCTTTCAGAAATGATTTCAGACAGACAGACAGACAGGCAGACAGACAGACAGACAGATAGACAGATAGATAGATAGATAGATAGATAGATAGATAGATAGATAGATAGATAGATAGATAGATAGATAGATAGATAGATAGATAGATAGATAGATAGATAGATAGATAGATAGATAGATAGATAGATAGATAGATAGGTGCACTTAAAAGGCCTAGAGTTGGAATAATAATATGGTTGACCTTGACTTGAACAAAATGAACGACAGATTTTTCATTCTGGACTTCGTTCAAGTTCTCATTCAAGGCAGTTGGAAGACTGCATTTGACTTTCGATGTGCATACAACACTTGTAACTTTTTCATTGGCTTTCTTTTTCTTTGTATTCTTAAACACATGTAGCAAAGAATTCTTGCGAGAAAAAAGACTTTATTGAAGACTATGTAGATGTATTTTATGACAACCATGTTAAGTGTACATTGCTCTGTGAAGGTGAGCCGTGCATGATGAAAGTCGGTGAAAATAAATATAATAAAAGCTATCATAATAATGTTCCTTGCACACATAAATAGAAAGATAAGCTTGACAAAAACTAACAACAGCATAAATAATAATATGAAAGATTTGTGTGAAGAGAGGCAGAGAGCGAAGGGTAGAAAATAATAATTTACATTCCGTGTTTAGTTTCTCACTAACGTCTTTAGATGTGTCAAATACGACTTTGTTTCCCTAGTGGTATAAGTGTGCTGACTCATACTGTAAGGAGTGACATCCAAACAAAAGAAACTTCACTAAGCTTAAATCTAGGATCAATATCTTAGAAAACACGCCATATTTAATCACTTTATTGTGTAGACAGACAAACACACTTGAAATGTTCCATACGTCTATCCTCTAACTTTCCCACAGCTGTTATCTCTCCAGAAGTCTCCCCAGGAAGCCAGCTTTGTGACTAAGTTCAATAACAGCTCACTCACGTGACAAAAATGATAAGAGATCACATCGTCACTTACTTAAAGTTGTGTTGTAGTAAGACCTTAACAGCCACGTCTCACACCCAGAACTTCTATAACTGGAATAATTTTAGTAAAAATAATAGAGACAAAGTTTAACACCATGTGCTTGTAACTACTAATTTCAGAGAAAACAGCAGAGACTACTATCTAAAGCTGCATATTCTGCAATAATATTATTTGTGATGATTATGTTTAACATAAGATAAACGCAAGAATACGTTTTTCAGTTATTTAATGATTTCCCTTTACCTTGTCTTTTTTAGTAAGCGAATTTTCCGTCCACAGAACCGCATTGTCGTTCTAATTTTCTCGTAAAATAACATTGAGTATTGATATATAAATTATCTTACCTTGAGATTGGCCATGTCCAAACAAGGCACACAACATCAGAAGAATGGCAAAACCTCTCAACGTCATGGCTGCTCTGTAGATTGGTGTGCAGGAATAAAGTCTGATCTTCCGTGCGTTTACCTTATAAAGGGTTGGTGTTTGTTTTGTTTTTTTAATTTTCAAATCATAGTTTAAAATTCCAAAATAAATGCAAAAACAAGAAAACAATATTTCACGTTTATGAAATTCCTTCTCCCATAAAAATAAAAATCAGATACTTCATGTGAGTATTCCCTACAGCGATATTTCATAAACATTGAACAATTTTTTTCAATATGCGAAATATTTCATAACCTCACAATTGTTATGCTATTGTAATATTCTTTGTACCATATCTAATCTCTGGTATTTCATAAATTGCAGGTTATGAAATACCAGAGACTAGAGACGCTGATGACACGTTATTACTGTCCAGAACACAAAAAGGAATGGAACAACTAATTATGTCTGTCCTTAAGGACAGCGAAGAGCAAAACCTCTATCTTAATGAGAAGAAAACTAAATTGATGACAACTGACAAAACAAACAAGGCAGTTGATATATGTATCAATGAGGAAAAACTGGAAGAAGTGGAGAGTTTTGAATATCTTGGATCACTACTAACTAATAATAGAGACACAATGAGGGAAATTAAAAGGAGGACATCTATGGCTCTTCAGAAAGTAAAACAACTAAATAATCTGTGGAGAGGAACAGACAGAACTACAAACATAAGATTTTTAAGGGCATGCATCTTTCCCATCGCAACATATGCCTGTGAGATCTGGACACTTAACATAACAGCTGAGAAACACATAAATGCCTTTGAATGTAAATGCTACAGAAGAGTTCTCCAAATATCATGGATACAAAAACAGAACAAATATATCCATACCACAAGAACTTAATATTGAAGAAGGTTGGCTAGTAAGACGATAAAAGAGAGAAATATTAAATATTTTGGACACAATAAACGTCTTGATAATCTAGAGAAGACAAGCTTGGAAGGGTACATAATGGAAAAAAGAAAGAGAGGAAGACCAAGGCGAAGATGGCTGCAAGACATAGTTGATGATCTGCAAATGGATCCATCAGCAGCAGGCCATCTTTCTCACAACCGACAGGCCTACAGGAGTGCTGTTTGGGAAGTAAAGTTCCGCAAAGGACATGCAAATGAATGAATGAATGATTGAATATGCGCAGTATATGATAACGTACAACAAAGATTCCTCAAGAAACTGTACTTATTAGACAGACAGAAGAGATCATTTTCAAACTTATGGAATACTGTTCAATCCTCAGTTATACTGCACCATTTTGTTTTTGTCAACCGGTTATTCCCACATATCCGCGGTCATTAGGTCCAGTGCGTCAAATAGATGGTTGTAACCGCGGATATTTTAGAGCCCTAAATAGTTTATATATTAAAAATATATAGCTATATATATCTTATATCTTATATATCTTATATCCTTCCCGTGCCGTTAAACGTCACATAGGGCTCGCAAAGCAGTTCGCCAATTTTTCCTGTCTTCAGCGAGTCTTTCAACCTCATCAAAGGATTCTATGCCTGTTAACTTGGCCTCTCTTAATAATGTCCTCTTCAGAGTTTCACGCGGTCTGCCCCTTTTTCTTCGGCCTGTTGTGTTCCACTTGATAGCTTGTTTTGGGATTCTCTGATCATTTCTTCTCATCAAGTGACCAACATATGTCCATCTCCTTTTCCTGATCACCCATGAGACTGGTTGTTGTTCAGTCATCTGTCTTATCTCTGCATTGTTCTTGAATTCATTCCACTTGATGCCGAGAATTTCCCTTAGGCATTTGTTTTCAAAAGAGTCTAATTTCTTTTCTATTTCTTTAGTTGTTTTCCAGCTTTCACATTCATAAATGAGGGTGGATATTACATGTGAATTGAATAGTCTTAACTTGGTTTTTGTGCTTATAACTTTTGAATTCCATATGTTCTCAAGATTCTTGAAGATTGATGCTGCTTTTGCAATTCTGATCCTAACTTCCTTTCTAGTGTCACCATCCTGGTCTATGTAGCTGTAAAGGTATGCAAATTGATTGACTTCTTCAATATCTGTCCCTTCTATGTGTATTTTTCCATTTTGATGGATGGGAATTTTCATTATTTTTGTTTTGTCCTTGTTAATTTCAAGTCCTATTTTGCTAGCCAGTGAAGACAGGCTATCTGTTTTTTCTTGCATGAAATTCACATTATTACTGATAAGAGTTATGTCATCAGCAAAATCAAGATCTTCTAGTTGGGTCCCATGTACCCAGTCAATACCTGTGTTACCTGTGCAGCATTTTTTCATTATGAAGTCTCTTGTAATCCCAAAAAGTAAAGGAGACAGTATACATCCTTGTTTCACGCCTGTTTCAATCTGGAACCATTCACTCATCCCTTCTTCTGTCTTGACTGCACAACCATATCCATTGTATAAGTCCTTAATGATGTTGACAATTTTAGATGGTATTCCATATAGACATAAAATTCTCCATAATGAATCTCTGTGTATGCTATCAAATGCCTTTTTAAAATCTATGAAGTTCAGTATTAATGGTTTCTGCTTTTCAATATGTTCTTCAAGTATTATTCTGAGAGTAAAGATCTGGTATATATATATATATATATATATATATATATATATATATATATATATATATATATATATATACTGTACATATCTGCGACACAACGTAAAATTCAAATATTTTACACAGTAAATCATCACATTATCATATCCTTTATTTCCTCTTCCATGTTATCCCTCTGTCTGCCTTACTCTACCTCTTGATCTTGGTCTTGTTTCCTTCCTCTCTTATACATAAATCGTTTTAATCTATCATTCATTATACATGACCAACTGACGTAATCTGTTCAATTTAAGTTTATTACTCGCTGTGTTTTAAAGAACTTTTTCTAGCTCTCCATTCTCCTATGTTGATACACTTTTTTGGGCCAAAGATTTTTCTTAGTGTCATGTTCTCGAAGACTTACAATTGTTGTTCGTCTTTCTTTGTTGTACTTCACATTTCTGATCCATACATGACGACTGATCTTATTATATTTGTGTAGATTGATCGCTTAGTGTTTCGGGACAGGATTTTAGATTTTAACAGGTGTTGCGAGACAAAGTATATTTTGTTTCCTGTCTGTACTCTACTTTTAATTACCTTATATATGACTGTATCGTTTCTTTCCACAATAAAATGAACCGAGTGAACAGAAAAGTTTTGTTGCTCGTTGATAACTGTCTGGGACGTGTTGATGTAAACAATGTGGTGGCCACAAAGCTTGTTTTCCTGGGGCCTAACACAAACAGCGTGCTGCAGCTGTGCGTCCAAGGTATCATTTACGCCTGCATGCAACAGTACAGAAGTGAATAGCCCGTCATGTGGAACAAAAGCGCGTCGTCGAGTTCGACTTCAGGACAGAGATTAATTTTATGCACGCTGCAAGAAAAGCGTCTGGTAGTCAGCGAATGTGATCTGCTTTCACAAATCACGTTTTACTTTCTTACCCGAGCCACTGATCCACAGAAGCGGCTGCGATATTTGTGACTTTCTTCTGGACGTGATCACAGAAGAAGAGTGGGCGGCAACTTCTGATGGGTGTTTCTACGTTTGATCATTTCAACTGACGACGGTTTGCTGGGGACTGAAATGCATTCAGTGGAAGAGAGCATGGTTAGCTGCAGTAAAAGTAAGGCAGACAGCAAGGCTGAGAGTCAGTGAGTCTGACAGGGACCAGACGCCCATCAAACCTATTTCTTACGCTCAGTCTGTGAGAGCTTTAGAAACTGCGCTTGTTCTTTTTCTGTATACCTGACGTGACGCAGGACGTTTTTTATGCTGTGACGCAGGACGCTTTTAATGCTGTGACGCAGGACGCTTTTAATGCTGTGACGCAGGACGCTTTTAATGCTGTGACGCAGGATGTTTTTAATGCTGTGACGCAGGACATGTTTAATGGTGTAGCGAGCTTAAGTGACTTTTCATTAATAGAACAGTTATCATTACAGAAGGCAAAGTCACACATTTTTTTTACTGCTTCTGCTGAAAGTCAGATGCTGCTTGATTTTAGTGTTACCTATAGTGTAGTTTAATAACTAAGATTGTGATTAATATATTTTGTGTCCTCTAAGTATAGCGTCAGCTGTTTGTTACATGTTTAATCTAGCAAATGTGGGACACACCTATCATGGTGCAGATAAAGCATTTGTTATGGCCACGGCTTAATGGCTCATCATCATCATCATGTGCCATGTCGACTGGCGTTGGCTATTATGCTTCTCCAGAGTACTCGATCCTTCATGCAGGCCATCAGTTCAGTTGGTGATCTCCTCTCACACCATCCCGTCAGACTGTCCAGTATCATTTCTCTTGGTCTTCCTCTTGATCTTCTTCCTTCTATTTTTCCTGTTGTTATAATATTTTCAATGCCCCCTCTTCTCATTGCATGTCCTATGAAAGTACATTGTCTCTCTCTTATCTTTTTGACAAGGTTTTTTTTTTGGTCTCTCCAGCTCTTCTCATAAATTCTTCATTAGTTATTTTTGCAGTCCAGGGGATTCGCAACATTCTTCTAATAAACCACATTTCTGCTGCTTCCAATGATTTTTGTGCAGACTTGCCTATTGTCCATGATTCACTTCCATATAACAAGATAGGTTCAATATAGCATTTTAGGACTCGTTTTCTAACATTCATTGATAAAGATGTCTTGGTTAATATGTTTCTCATTCTCTGTCTTTTTGATGTTCAAAGTAAGGCCTTTCTGTTCACTTTCTTTGGCGACTTTATCCAAGAGATTTTGCAGGTCTTGTTGGTTCTCAGCTATCAGTACTGTGTCGTCAGCATACCGAAGGTTGTTAATATTGTATCCTCAAATTTTTATGCCTGGTTCTGTGATGATTGTTCTTAGAATATTCTCGCTATACAGAGAAAAAAGGTCTGGAGACAGTACACATCCCTGTCACACTCCATGTTTTATCGGTTGATATTTTCCAATCCTATTTTCAACTCGAACTGCTGCTTCTTGCTGCCAGTGTAGATGTTTTACAATCCTCAGGTCTTTGCCGTGTATATTGATGTTTTCAAGCATTTTAATAATTTCATTATGTTTCACCTTGTCAAATGCCTTGGTGTAATCAATGAAGCATAAGTAGAGATCTTTCTGTACCTCTAAAGCTCTTTCTGTTAGTGTTCGTAAAGCATAAATGGCATTGTGTGTTCCCTTTCCTTCAACAAATCCAAACTGTTCATCTGCTATTTCCATTTTAATCTTTTTCTTGTTCTTCTCATAATTATTCTCGGAAGTAGCTTCGTTATGTGACATGAGAGGCTGATAGTCCGGTGGTCGTCACATTCATTTGCACCTGGTTTCTTTGGTAGTGCTATAAACGTTGATTTAATCAGGTCACTGGGAATATAACCACTGTTGTAAATGTCATTCAGTAACTTGGTTATTATTTTTATTCCTGTCTTCTCTAGTGCCTCTATTTCTTCTATTGTTATATTATCAGGCCCAGTCGCTTTTCCTTTCTTCATGTGTTTGATGGCATCTATGATTTCATCTTCAAGTATTGGTGGTCCCTCACAGCTTTTAGTATCTGGTGTTAATTCTGGTCTTTCTCCTCCATATAGTTCACCGATATACTCTGTCCACCTGTCCACAATGTCTTCTTTTCCCATTAACATTTTACCTTCTTTCGATTTCAGGCATCCTGTGGTATATTTTGTTTTCCTGCCTGTGAGTTCATTAATTCGTTTGTGCATGTTTTTGCTGTCTTTAATATGAGAGTCCTCTATCTGTCTGCACTGTTCATTTAACCACACTTCTTTTGCTTCTCTGCATTTGCGTCTTATTTCTTTATTTATCTTGCTATATTTTTCTTGGTTATTTTTACTCCTCCTCCTCTTGTCCATCAGTCCTAAGATGTCGTCTGTCATCCATTTATTTTTAGAGGCTTCTTTTTTTGTTGGTATTATCTCCTTAACAGTTTGGTGGATAGAATCTCTTAACATTTCCCATTGTTCATCTATACTATTTATCTTTGCTATTGCATTGTATCTATTTGTTATAATAACTTTGTATTGTTCTCGCAGTTCTTGGTTATTTTTAAGAAGTTCTGTATTCAGTTTGATGTTTCTCACTTTTCTGCCTGCTTTCTTTAGTTTTATTCTAACTTTTCCACAGAGTGCATCATGGTCACTATTGCAGTCAGCTCCTGGCATGGTTTTTGTTGTCAGTAATGCACTGCGGAATCGTTTGTTGATTAATATGTAGTCTATCTGGTTAAAAGTCTTTTTGTCTGGGCTGCACCACGTTGCCAGTCTTCGAGGATGTTGTTTAAACCAGGTGTTTCCTACAACCATGTTGTGTATTATTGCCCATTCAAT
>CM019714.1:823247-919115 GCA_009760885.1 Achatina immaculata
ATCTGACACGAGAGAGAGAGAGAGAGAGAGAGGAACTGAAAGAAAAGCTGTGGGGTTCACACTCAAACCTCCGAGCACAGATCTGACCCGAGAGAGAGAGAGAGAGAGAGGAGCTGAAAGAAAAGCTGTGGGGTTCACACTCAAACCTCCGAGCACAGATCTGACCGAGAGAGAGAGAGAGAGAGAGGAGCTGAAAGAAAAGCTGTGGGGTTCACACTCAAACCTCCGAGCACAGATCTGACCCGAGAGAGAGAGAGAGAGAGAGAGAGAGAGAGGAGCTGAAAGAAAAGCTGTGGGGCTCACACTCAAGGCTGGAGAAAATACGTCGGACTCTATCAGGGCGACGGGGCTGCAGATTTAGTATAACCAGTTTTCCTAGAAAGTGACAGACAGACACAGACAGACAGACAGACATATATACAGACAGGTAGAGACAGACATAAGGAACGAACCAACGAACGAACATGCTTTATTTTCAAAGGGTTAAGAATTGGGCACACAGACTCCTCTAACATTCTGCCCTTCATCATACAGCTTTCATTCAGTCAGTCATTCAGCATTTGTTAATGAGCATTAATAACCATAAAGACACAATTAAATGATTACATAAATAAATAATAAACTTATCTCTTGTCCATACTCTCCACACTCTGATTTATGCAACAATATGAAATAAACTTGCATTTTTACATTCATTCAAAACTAAAATTTATAGAAAAGCTGCTAATAATTGCAACAATCAAGACATACTTTAAACTGTTTTAGATTATACTTAGGAAGGCATATAGTCCATATCAAACAGATGTTGACAAAGTTTGAAGTTATAAGAACGAATATTACTTGTAAGTTTTACATACGTTGATAGGGCACTCCAAAGGCAGGCAGCCGAGTAAGAGGAAAAAAATGTAAATTTCCCGTTTTATGCCCATAAGGCCTGTTGGGAAATACGGAGTTAAGCCCATATTTTCCATGACCTTCGGCACATGAAAGTGTCATGTGGTCAGTATCTTGCCTGGCAGCTTTAACGTCCCAAATTCTCTGGTACCCATTTTTAGAGGCTGGGTCAACCCTTTGGCCTTTTTGGTGTGTACCAGAAAAGGTCCCACTACTGGGACTGAACCTGGTACCACCAGAGTAGCAAACCGAGCGCTTAACCTCTCGGATAACGAGGCCGCTGAGTAAGAGAAGCTTTTATAAAAATATATCAAGCCTTGGTTTTGAGAGAATACAACTGCTTAAGCGTTGACTGTGTTTTGGGTTGGAACTGAACAACGACCACAGATAGGGTAGAGCATTGAGCGATATAATTTTATGAATTTACTTGGCCTTGTTTAAACGAAATCTCTTCAGAGGGGTAGGATATCAAGATGTTTGTCTTTATTTGTAATATGTGCTGCATGTTTGTCATCTATAAGACTGCACGTTTTTGAAGTGAGTAAAGTCTTTTCATGTTTGACATGGATCAACCATCCCAGACTGTGGAACAGTAGTCCTAATGTGTTTGTATCTGTGATATGTAGTATATTTTTCTGGTTTCTAAGTAAAAAAAAATAATTTTAGTAAATTGGTAAACTTTTTTGTGCACTGAATTTGGTTAGATTGTCTACATGATGATTCCAGCTGAGGTGGTGGTCGATCATGAGACCTAGAGTTTTATGTCCACTAACATTCTCTATCTGTGAAGTTCTAGCATGAAGCTGTAGTGTTGTTGTTGGTGAATTTTTTAATTTTTTGTCTTGTTGTAATGAGCATGGATTTTGTTCGTAGGAATGTTTTGGCTTAAAACCTGACTGACAATCAAATCATATACTTGCATGTGTAGTGAGGTTGTTGATTTGTATGTATTTTTCTAGGGATTTTCCACAGAGTTGATAGAATTGGAAATTGGCTTATAGCATGAACGATTTTTCTATGAACCAGATTTGAAACGGGGATATATTTTTGCAACTTTAAATCCTGAGGAAAATGACAAAGTGCAATGCACTGATTGTAAATGTATGTTAGTGTATCTGTAATTACTGGGGCTAAGTAGCGTAGTATCTTGTTGCAAATTTCATCAATCCCTGCTGTGTTGTTGTTCTTTAGAGATGAAAGATAATTGTAAACTTCATTAACTGACATGAAAGGAATACTGGGTTGCTTTAAATGTGCACATCGGCTACCTATAAATTTGTTTAATTCGCCTAAGTCACAAGTAGGGGTCGGTAGTGAAGATTTTAAGATATTGACTTCTTCTCTGAAGTGATTGCAGAACTCTTCACAAGTGGGAACATAATTATAACTCTGCAAGTCAGACTGCTTTCTCTTGTTTGCTAGAATGTTAATTGCTTTCCAGACAGACTTACTGTCTCATTTATTCTGAACTAGGTTCCTATAGTAATTTCTCTTTCTTGCCTAATTAAGTATTGATCTCTTATTTCTAAGTAAGTGGTACCTAGTGAATTCCTTACTCTTGTCCATACTCTCCACACTCTGATTTATGCAACAATATGAAATAAACGTGCATTCTTACATTCATTCAAAACTAAAATTTATAGAAAAGTTGCTAATAATTGCAACAACCAAGACATACTTTAAACTGTTTTAGATTATGCTTAGGAAGGCATATAGTCCATATCAAAGAGATGTTGACAAAGTTTGAAGTTAAAAGAACGAATATTACTTGTAAGTTTTACATCAGATGGTAGGGCATTCCAAAGCTGGGCAGCCGAGTAAGAGAAAAAAAATGTAAATTTCCCGTTTCTACGCCCTTAAGGCCTGTTGGGAAATACAGTGTTAAGCCCGTATTTTCCATGACCTTCGGCACATGAAAGTGTCATGTGATCAGTATCACGCCTGGCAGCTTTACCTTCCCAAATTCTCTGGTACCCATTTTTAGAGGCTGGATCAACCCTGGGGCCTTTCTGGTGTGTACCAGAAAAAAATCCCACTGCTGGGACTGAACCTGGTACCACCAGATTAGCAAACCGAGCGCTCAACCTGTCGGACAACGAGGCCGCTGAGTAAGAGAAGCTTTTATAAAAATATATCAAGCCTTGGTTTGGGGATATTACAACTGCTTAAGCGTTGACTGTGTTTTGGGTTGGAATTGAACAACGACCACAGATAGGGTAGAGCATTGAGCGATATAATTTTATGAATTTACTTGGCCTTGTTTAAACGAAATCTCTTCAGAGGGGTAGGATATCAAGATGTTTGTCTTTATTTGTAATATGTGCTGCATGTTTGTCATCTATAAGACTGCACGTTTTTGAAGTGAGTAAAGTCTTTTCATGTTTGACATGGATCAACCATCCCAGACTGTGGAACAGTAGTCCTAATGTGTTTGTATCTGTGATATGTAGTATATTTTTCTGGTTTCTAAGTAAAAAAAAATAATTTTAGTAAATTGGTAACCTTTTTTGTGCACTGAATTTGGTTAGATTGTCTACATGATGATTCCAGCTGAGGTGGTGGTCGATCATGAGACCTAGAGTTTTATGTCCACTAACATTCTCTATCTGTGAAGTTCTAGCATGAAGCTGTAGTGTTGTTGTTGGTGAATTTTTTAATTTTTTGTCTTGTTGTAATGAGCATGGATTTTGTTCGTAGGAATGTTTTGGCTTAAAACCTGACTGACAATCAAATCATATACTTGCATGTGTAGTGAGGTTGTTGATTTGTATGTATTTTTCTAGGGATTTTCCACAGAGTTGATAGAATTGGAAATTGGCTTATAGCATGAACGATTTTTCTATGAACCAGATTTGAAACGGGGATATATTTTTGCAACTTTAAATCCTGAGGAAAATGACAAAGTGCAATGCACTGATTGTAAATGTATGTTAGTGTATCTGTAATTACTGGGGCTAAGTAGCGTAGTATCTTGTTGCAAATTTCATCAAGCCCTGCTGTGTTGTTGTTCTTTAGAGATGAAAGATAATTGTAAACTTCATTAACTGACATGAAAGGAATACTGGGTTGCTTTAAATGTGCACATCGGCTACCTATAAATTTGTTTAATTCGCCTAAGTCACAAGTAGGGGTCGGTAGTGAAGATTTTAAGATATTGACTTCTTCTCTGAAGTGATTGCAGAACTCTTCACAAGTGGGAACATAATTATAACTCTGCAAGTCAGACTGCTTTCTCTTGTTTGCTAGAATGTTAATTGCTTTCCAGACAGACTTACTGTCTCATTTATTCTGAACTAGGTTCCTATATTAATTTCTCTTTTCTTGCCTAATTAAGTATTGATCTCTTATTTCTAAGTAAGTGGTACCTAGTGAATTCCTTACTTTTGTGGGTCTGATCTCTTTCCCACATGACTTGCAATATCTCAGGTGTATCAATGGGGACTTCACTTGAGGTTTAACTCTCACCTCCTTAATAGGAACATACTTCTCAAATATATCCCGAAAGGTTTTTACCCAGTATCCTAGAGTCTTATCGGGGTCAGTTAGTTGCTACACATGATCTAGAGGTGCTGCTTGTAACTCTTTCAGAAATGATTTCAGACAGACAGACAGACAGACAGCCAGACAGACAGACAGACAGACAGACAGACAGACAGACACAGACAGACACAGACAGACACAGACAGACAGACATATATACAGACAGGTAGAGACAGACATAAGGAACGAACCAACGAACGAACATGCTTTATTTTCAAAGGGTTAAGAATTGGGCACACAGACTCCTCTAACATTCTGCCCTTCATCATACAGCTTTCACTCAGTCAGTCATTCAGCATTTGTTAATGAGCATTAATAACCATAAAGACACAATTAAATGATTACATAAATAAATAATAAACTTATCTCTTGTCCATACTCTCCACACTCTGATTTATGCAACAATATGAAATAAACGTGCATTCTTACATTCATTCAAAACTAAAATTTATAGAAAAGTTGCTAATAATTGCAACAACCAAGACATACTTTAAACTGTTTTAGATTATGCTTAGGAAGGCATATAGGCCATATCAAAGAGATGTTGACAGAATTTGAAGTTATAAGAACGAATATTACTTGTAAGTTTTACATCAGATGATAGGGCATTCCAAAGCTGGGCAGCCGAGTAAGAGAAAAAAAATGTAAATTTCCCGTTTCTACGCCCTTAAGGCCTGTTGGGAAATACAGTGTTAAGCCCGTATTTTCCATGACCTTGGGCACATGAAAGTGTGATGTAGTCAGTATCACGCCTGGCAGCTTTACCTTCCCAAATTCTCTGGTACCCATTTTTAGAGGCTGGATCAACCCTGGGGCCTTTTTGGTGTGTACCAGAAAAAAATCCCACTGCTGGGACTGAACCTGGGACCACCAGATTAGCAAACCGAGCGCTCAACCTGTCGGACAACGAGGGCGCTGAGTAAGAGAAGCTTTTATAAAAATATATCAAGCCTTGGTTTGGGGATATTACAACTGCTTAAGCGTTGACTGTGTTTTGGATTGGAATTGAACAACGACCACAGATAGGGTAGAGCATTGAGCGATATAATTTTATGAATTTACTTGGCCTTGTTTAAACGAAATCTCTTCAGAGGGGTAGGATATCAAGATGTTTGTCTTTATTTGTAATATGTGCTGCATGTTTGTCATCTATAAGACTGCACGTTTTTGAAGTGAGTAAAGTCTTTTCATGTTTGACATGGATCAACCATCCCAGACTGTCAAGCATTAGTCCTAATGTGTTTGTATCTGTGATATGTAGTATATTTTTCTGGTTTCTAAGTAAAAAAAAAATAATTTTAGTAAATTGGTAACCTTTTTTGTGCACTGAATTTGGTTAGATTGTCTACATGATGATTCCAGCTGAGGTGGTGGTCGATCATGAGACCTAGAGTTTTATGTTCACTAACATTCTCTATCTGTGAAGTTCTAGCATGAAGCTGTAGTGTTGTTGTTGATGAATTTGTTAATTTCTGTCTTGTTGTAATGAGCATGGATTTTGTTCGTAGGAATGTTTTGGCTTAAAACCTGACTGACAATCAAATCATATACTTGCATGTGTAGTGAGGTTGTTGATTTGTATGTATTTTTCTAGGGATTTTCCACAGAGTTGATAGAATTGGAAATTGGCTTATAGCATGAACGATTTTTCTATGAACCAGATTTGAAACGGGGATATATTTTTGCAACTTTAAATCCTGAGGAAAATGACAAAGTGCAATGCACTGATTGTAAATGTATGTTAGTGTATCTGTAATTACTGGGGCTAAGTAGCGTAGTATCTTGTTGCAAATTTCATCAAGCCCTGCTGTGTTGTTGTTCCTTAGAGATGAAAGATAATTGTAAACTTCATTAACTGACATGAAAGGAATACTGGGTTGCTTTAAATGTGCACATCGGCTACCTATAAATTTGTTTAATTCGCCTAAGTCACAAGTAGGGATCGGTAGTGAAGATTTTAAGATATTGACTTCTTCTCTGAAGTGATTGCTGAACTCTTCACAAGTGGGAACATAATTATAACTCTGCAAGTCAGACTGCTTTCTCTTGTTTGCTAGAATGTTAATTGCTTTCCAGACAGACTTACTGTCTGATTTATTCTGAACTAGGTTCCTATAGTAATTTCTCTTTCTTGCCTAATTAAGTATTGATCTCTTATTTCTAAGTAAGTGGTACCTAGTGAATTCCTTACTTTTGTGGGTCTGATCTCTTTCCCACATGACTTGCAATATCTCAGGTGTATCAATGGGGACTTCACTTGAGGTTTAACTCTCACCTCCTTAATAGGAACATACTTCTCAAATATATCCCGAAAGGTTTTTACCCAGTATCCTAGAGTCTTATCGGGGTCAGTTAGTTGCTACACATGATCTAGAGGTGCTGCTTGTAACTCTTTCAGAAATGATTTCAGACAGACAGACAGACAGGCAGACAGACAGACAGACAGATAGACAGATAGACAGATAGACAGATAGATAGATAGATAGATAGATAGATAGATAGATAGATAGATAGATAGATAGATAGATAGATAGATAGATAGATAGATAGATAGATAGATAGATAGATAGATAGATAGATAGATAGATAGGTGCACTTAAAAGGCCTAGAGTTGGAATAATAATATGGTTGACCTTGACTTGAACAAAATGAACGACAGATTTTTCATTCTGGACTTCGTTCAAGTTCTCATTCAAGGCAGTTGGAAGACTGCATTTGACTTTCGATGTGCATACAACACTTGTAACTTTTTCATTGGCTTTCTTTTTCTTTGTATTCTTAAACACATGTAGCAAAGAATTCTTGCGAGAAAAAAAGACTTTATCGAAGACTATGTAGATGTATTTTATGACAACCATGTTAAGTGTACATTGCTCTGTGAAGGTGAGCCGTGCATGATGAAAGTCGGTGAAAATAAATATAATAAAAGCTATCATAATAATGTTCCTTGCACACATAAATAGAAAGATAAGCTTGACAAAAACTAACAACAGCATAATAATAATATGAAAGATTTGTGTGAAGAGAGGCAGAGAGCGAAGGGTAGAAAATAATAATTTACATTCCGTGTTTAGTTTCTCACTAACGTCTTTAGATGTGTCAAATACGACTTTGTTTCCCTAGTGGTATATGTGTGCTGACTCATACTGTAAGGAGTGACATCCAAACAAAAGAAACTTCACTAAGCTTAAATCTAGGATCAATATCTTAGAAAACACGCCATATTTAATCACTTTATTGTGTAGACAGACAAACACACTTGAAACGTTCCATACGTCTATCCTCTAACTTTCCCACAGCTGTTATCTCTCCAGAAGTCTCCCCAGGAAGCCAGCTTTGTGACTAAGTTCAATAACAGCTCACTCACGTGACAAAAATGATAAGAGATCACATCGTCACTTACTTAAAGTTGTGTTGTAGTAAGACCTTAACAGCCACGTCTCACACCTAGAACTTCTATAACTGGAATAATTTTAGTAAAAATAATACAGACAAAGTTTCACACCATGTGCTTGTAACTACGAATTTCAGAGAAAACAGCAGAGACTACTATCTAAAGCTGCATATTCTGCAATAATATTATTTGTGATGATTATGTTTAACATAAGATAAACGGAAGAATACGTTTTTCAGTTATTTAATGATTTCCCTTTACCTTGTCTTTTTTAGTAAGCGAATTTTCCGTCCACAGAACCGCATTGTCGTTCTAATTTTCTCGTAAAATAACATTGAGTATTGATATATAAATTATCTTACCTTGAGATTGGCCATGTCCAAACAAGGCACACAACATCAGAAGAATGGCAAAACCTCTCAACGTCATGGCTGCTCTGTAGATTGGTGTGCAGGAATAAAGTCTGATCTTCCGTGCGTTTACCTTATAAAGGGTTGGTGTTTTTTTGTTTTTTTTTTAATTTTCAAATCATAGTTTAAAATTCCAAAATAAATGCAAAACAAGAAAACAATATTTCACGTTTATGAAATTCCTTCTCCCATAAAAATAAAAATCAGATACTTCATGTGAGTATTCCCTACAGCGATATTTCATAAACACTGAACAATTTTTTTCAATATGCGAAATATTTCATAACCTCACAATTGTTATGGTATTGTAATATTCTTTGTATCATATCTAATCTCTGGTATTTCATAAATTGCAGGTTATGAAATACCAGAGATTAGATATGCTGATGACACGTTGTTACTGTCCAGAACACAAAATGGAATGGAACAACTAATTATGTCTGTCCTTAAGGACAGCGAAGAGCAAAACCTCTATCTTAATGAGAAGAAAACTAAATTGATGACAACTGACAAAACAAACAAGGCAGTTGATATATGTATCAATGAGGAAAAACTGGAAGAAGTGGAGAGTTTTGAATATCTTGGATCACTACTAACTAATAATAGAGACACAATGAGGGAAATTAAAAGGAGGACATCTATGGCTCTTAAGAAAGTAAAACAACTAAAGAATCTGTGGAGAGGAACAGACAGAACTACAAACATAAGATTTTTAAGGGCATGCATCTTTCCCATCGCAACATATGCCTGTGAAACCTGGACATTTAACAAAACAGCTGAGAAACACATAAATGCCTTTGAATGTAAATGCTACAGAAGAGTTCTCCAAATATCATGGATACAAAAACAGAACAAATATATCCATACTACAAGAACTTAATATTGAAGAAGGTTGGCTAGTAAGACGATAAAAGAGAGAAAACTTAAATATTTTGGACACATTAAACGTCTTGATAATCTAGAGAAGACAGGCTTGGAAGGGTACATAATGGAAAAAAGAAAGAGAGGAAGACCAAGGCGAAGATGGCTGCAAGACATAGTTGATGATCTGCAAATGGATCCATCAGCAGCAGGCCATCTTTCTCACAACCGACAGGCCTACAGGAGTGCTGTTTGGGAGGTAAAGTTCCGCAAAGGACATGCAAATGAATGAATGAATGATTGAATATGCGCAGTATATGATAACGTACACCAAAGATTCCTCAAGAAACTGTACTTATTAGACAGACAGAAGAGATCATTTTCAAACTTATGGAATACTGTTCAATCCTCAGTTCTACTGCAACATTTTGTTTTTGTCAACCGGTTATTCCCACATATCCGCTGTCATTAGGTCAAATGCGTCAAATAGATGGTTGTAACCGCGGATATTTTAGAGCCCAAAATAGTTTATATATTAAAAATATATAGCTATATATAGATATATTGTACATATCTGCGACACAACGTAAAATTCAAATATTTTACACAGTAAATCATCACATTATCATATCCCTTATTTCCTCTTCCATGTTATCCCTCTGTCTGCCTTACTCTACCTCTTGATCTTGGTCTTGTTTCCTTCCTCTCTTATACATAAATCGTTTTAATCTATCATTCATTATACATGACCAGCTGACGTAATCTGTTCAATTTAAAGAAGTTTATAACTCGCTGTGTTTTAAAGAACTTTTTACTAGCTCTCCATTCTCTTATGTTGATACACTTTATTGGGCCAAATATAATTCTTACTCCTCGTTCATGTTTCTCACTTCCTGAATATATTATTGTATACTTATCTGAGTTTATCTTCCCTGCACCTGTCCATCTAACTTCACTCATTCCTAATATGTTGATCTTCATCCTTTCCATTTCCATCTTTACATTTTCTAATTTTCCAGCCTGGAATAAAGTTCTAACATTCCATGTTGCTATTTTGAACTTGTTAGTTTTGCCACCAGTAGCTTGATGACGATCTGGCCTCACCTGTGGCTCGTGAGCTGCCCTACCGGACGAGGCTGTTCCAGAGGAACATCCATTAACGTCGTTCACGATGAATCGATTATTCTGTTTAAGCATAACTATTCTTGGTAATTACAACAGTGGTTTCCCGTTGCCTTCTGTCGGTTTGTGTACGGACTCTCCGCTAGCCTTTGGACTCCTGTCTTACCCGCAAGGCAGCGGGTGCGAGAGGTTTTAAGGCGCCTCTGACCCGCCTGGTATTCCCTTCCCTGA
This sequence comes from Achatina immaculata, assembly GCA_009760885.1. Classification (NCBI taxonomy): domain Eukaryota; kingdom Metazoa; phylum Mollusca; class Gastropoda; order Stylommatophora; family Achatinidae; genus Lissachatina; species Lissachatina immaculata. The sequence continues at coordinate 833,700 of CM019714.1, forward strand.
GCACCCGAGGCACTTTATAGGAGTAGTAGAGCCACCTGCTACCCCACCTCGCTCTCTGAGTCTACCGCCAGTTGGTCCGCGACTGCATATTTGGACAACTCCTTATTCACAGGGATCCTCCATATCTGGAGGACTTTCACCATCCGCCACCTGTGACGCGCTGGGTTGGGGATGGTCGCCCCAGCTTTACCCAGGGCTTAATGGCTACACCCTTTAATGTCACCATATTTTGACCCTCCCACGATTTGGCATTAAGAAGGTTTGACTGTGTATAAAACACATTAAATACTCATATAAAACACATTAAATACTCATATAAAACACATTAAATACTCATATAAAACACATTAAATACTCATATAAAACACAATTGATACTCATATAAAACACATTAAATACTCATATAAAACACATTAAATACTCATATAAAACACATTAAATACTACTCATATAAAGCACATGAAATAATGGACAGAAAGTAATTAATATATAAGTAGAATAATATAGTTTTTAAAATAAATAATCATCATGAGTCCTCTGAAATGCCAATGAAGCACCTTTCATTAAGCTTTCCATGTCATTGCGACTCACTGCTGCAGACAGGACTTGTCTCCTTCTTCTCTTTTCTTGTTCTTCTTCAAACTGTCCATTCCAAGGACCCGTAGGTCTTCCTCCAGGTTGTCTCGCCAAAGTTGTCTGTCTGCTTCCTGGTCTGTCTCTGTTAATCACTTGGATATAAGACTTTTTTGTCTGTTATTCTCGTTCTTCCTTTCATCTGTTGTTTTTCATAAAGGTAGTTACAAGTGGAGACCGGAATAGCGTGCGTATTTCTTTGTTACTTTTTTTTTTATTATGCATTCTTGTGATATAGGATCTTTAACTAATCCAAACATTTTCAAGATTCTGTTTCCCAAGATCTGTAGCTGTGTTTCATCTTGTTTAGTTGTGCTGCATTTTCTGATCCATATAAGACAAATGGTCAAATCTGTGTCTTCGATATATTTAGTGTGGTGTTGTGGGACAGGATTTCTCATGCAATATTACATTGCTATCTAATTCGAAATGTACACAAGAATAATATCTCGTGGGTCGACTATCCATTGTACAGTTCTCATCCACTTTCTACATTTGGACTACAATACGTTCAATCAATTTTTAGCATTCTTCTCATTCTTCTGACTGGTGGATCTCTTGCGAGGCTCGATATCCTCATCTCTGTCTCTGTATCTGATCTTCTATCTTTCCTAAACTCCTTCTCTAACTGCTTCTCTAACTGCTTCTCTCTAATTGCTTCTCAAACCGCTTGCGTCTAATTGCTTCTCTAACTGCTTCCGTCTAATTGCTTCTCTCATTTGTTTTAAAATTAACTTTATTGTTAAGAAAACAGATACATGGCATGGCCTCAAACATGAACATGTAAATAACGTTTATAATCAACAAACTTGTTATGAAGATGAAGGTGATGTGCAATGAGTTTTATAATGTCATGATGTATGTTTAGATATATTACAATTTCTAAATTACATTGGGTCTAGGGGACTCAACAATGTTGATAAGAGCAGGGACTGGTTGTCGCCAGAGGTTGTAGCCGGAGGCAGTGGCCACACCTAAAGTGATTGGCCTGGGTGGCTTTGCAAGTTAATGTTCGAAGGTGGCTTTGCTGGGATTTATAAGATTAGGATTAGAAGAGAAGGAAGAGTGGGCTAGATAGCAAATGTTGTTACGAGTTAATTAATGATTATCCGGGAAGGTTGATTACTCAGGTTAGGGGAATTATTAAGAAGGGGAGAAACACAACAATACAACATAACGTTGTGACTGTGTCGTTACATCTGGGTGAGTAGACAGACAGATTTACCTTCAGATTTATTAGACAGCGGGAGTTGGCGATACATTCCGACTAATTAGGTGAAGACATGAATCATACATCATAAATCATACATCACATAATGGTTGCATGGCCTAAACTTGTCCACACTTTTTTTGAGTGTGAAAATCCTATTTTCAAACATTACTTTGTTTCTACACTGTCAATCGAGATATATAAATTATGTCAAAAGAATGATAGAGTCTTTGTGTTTGTCTGTACATGCTCGAAAGATAGTATTCAACATAGTAGCTCTATACATATCTGCTTCCTCTGTTGTTCTTGTTGCTAATTCTGGAGTAAGGTGTTTGAATGCTAGTGACACAATTTTGCACTCAAAGAAAACATGATCTTTTGTTTCTTGTTTAATTTTTTTCACATAATTTACATTTAATAATTCTGTTGAATCTGCGATCTACTCCCTGTACAGTAGGTGTCACGTTTTACAGTAATCTCTATGTTATCTCTCTTTTCTTCACTGTAATCTTTATCTTGTGTAGGTTTTGAAAGGTCTGTGTAGTCAGTGATGATGTAACATGGCCTTGTAAGTAATGATTATGGTTGTTACTATTATTATGAATGAATATGATTATGAAAATATACTGTAAAGAAAATAGCAACACCGAATAGCGACATAGAAAAGTTGGCACAAAAAGAAAGAGAAAGATATAAAACTTCCATGACACTAGAACAAGACGCGGACAAAAGTCAACTGGAAACAGTCAAAAGAAATAGTCGAGACTCAGTGACGCTGACATATAAGTAAGACAAAGGTAAGACGCCAGAAAGTAGGATGGTCCAGTGATAACAAAGCGGTGACTGGACGTTGACACGTGTAAACAAAATAGAAAAGACGATTAGAGAAGATAGACAAAATGAAAAGCGAGGACACAATAAAACCTCCGACATGAAAGAGCAAGATAATGACTTACGTAAATAACATTTGTATAAACGAAACTGACACAGACTGACATTCGTTGTGACACGATTGCACACGGTTTTTAAAGAAAGGAGTAACCAACTCGGCCAGCTGACCAATTAAATATTTAGTGACTTGGCCTGTTGGACAATTGACTTACGAGAAATAAATCACGGGGCAGTTTGAATGACGGACAATCAGAACGCTCATGGTGGACATCTGAAAGGTGGAGCCAAAATACATACTGGTTAATCCATCAAGCTGGAGTTGAGGATAAAAAGGTGAGCGGAGAGACAGGAAAGGACGAAGAATGAAGAATAAGTAGGAGAAGAGAGGAGAGAGAGGAGAGAGCCCCGAAGACGGAGGAACAAGAACGGTCAGTGAACTGAGACCAGTCCAGACAAGAGAAGAACAAGGAACGAACCAAGAAGAAGAGGTAGAGGAGAGAGGAGACAGAGGAGGGAGCCCTCAGACGGAAGAACAGACAATCAGATGAGAGAGAAGCACATAAGTCCATAGAAGAAGCAAGTAGACTCTGCTCGTTGGTACACTGCGATTGAGAGACGGCAGAGGAAGACCGTCAGAAGAAATCAGAAGACAGACAAGAGAAGAAAGAGGGCGAGACGATATAAAATCAGAAGACAGACAAGAGAAGAAAGAGGACGAGATTATATAAAATCAGAAGTAGTGTTAGACGGAAGATGGTTTTCAAGAGATTTAAGTGATTACGAGGAATTGGCATTTATGAAACTTTGAGTACAGTGATTATAGACGAGAAACTAATTGACCACGTGTTGCACAGCTGATATAATACTGAGATAGGAAATGTTCTCTTATCAAGTGTAGTATAATATGCATTTGAATGCTGCATGTAGAATATGACAGAGTTCGATATTGTGAAAAAATGATTATGTGTTTCAGTCGAATTCTTCTTCTTGTTCTTCTTCTTATTATTATTTTACTTCAGCTTTCCAAGGCATTAAGGCACATTGCTGCAGATAAAGTCCGCTTCCATTTCTAATCTTCTCTCTCCAGTTGGTGACACCATTTTCTTTTATTTCCTCTTCTATGTTGTCTTTCCATCCCTGTCTTGGTCTATCCCTTGGTCTTGTTTCCCTCATCTCTTGTGCATACATCATTTTCGTTTGTCTGTTCTCTTCCATTCTTTCTTCTTGCCCCAGCCAGCGTAGTCTGTTCATTTTCAAAACATTTATAATTCGTTGGGATTTAAATAAACTGTTCAGTTCAGTGTTCTTTCTAGCTCTCTATTCTCCAATGCTGGTATCCTTTATCGGACCAAAGATTCTTCTTAGGCTCTTGTTCTCAAAGATCTGCAACTGTTGTTCATCTTTCTTTATTGTACCCAACGTTTCTGATCCATACATGACGGCTGGTCTTATTACAGTTTTCTAGATTGTTATTTCGGTGTTTTGGGAAATGATTTTGGATGTTAACAGGTGTTGCAAGGCAAAGTATGTTTTATTCTCTATCTGTACTCTGATTTTAATTTCCTCCCTTACTATGTTGCTTCTGTTGAAAGTTGTGCCTAGATATTTGCATGTTTCTGCTTTCATAATAATCATCTCTCCAACATTTATATAAACTGGATGATTCTGCTTCTGGTCTCTTGATATCTTCATATACTCTGTCTTATCTTGATTAATGGTCAAGCCAACTTTTAGTGCTACATATCTCAGGTGGATGCAGGTATTGATGACATCTTTTATAGTCGATGCTATCAGCATATCCTAGTATTTTAGTTTGTTCTTCTGTACTGCTTTCTTCTTTCACTTTTCTAATCACTGTTTCTAGTTCTTGGTTGAATAGTAATGGAGATAATGTATCACCTTGTTTTAAACCAGTTCTTGTACAAAGGAGTTCTGACTTTCTTCCTTTATATATTACTATATTTTGTGTATCCTCCATACATATTCTGGCCAGATTGATTAATTTATTAGCTATCTCAAATTCTTTCATAATTTTCCATAACCTGCTCCTGTCTATGCTGTCATAGGATTTCTTGAAGTCAATGAAGATATTATGTACTTCTTTTCCCAGTACATTTATGCTCTTTGACGTAGATAAAATATTTGGTCTATAGGTGACATAATCTTCTTAAAACCTGCTTGATGGTCTCCCAATATGTTCTCGCTGTATGGTTTTAAAATATTTAAAAGTATAATTATATGTTGTAGCTTGTTTGTAGTAATGATATTCCTCTGTAGTTTTCACACTTGCACTTATCTCTTTTTTTTAATACTGGGACCGGTAATGATTCTTTCCATTCACGGGAGTTTTTCTTCTCTCTATATTTCTTGTATTAGTACACATATCTGTTCATGAAGATTAAACCTCCTTCCTTAATGAGTTCTGCATCAATTCCATCTGAACTAGTTGCATTGTTGTCTCGTAGAAACATGATACTGTAGATGACTTCTTCTAAGTCTGGTTCCTCTATTTCAGGTTCACAAGTCCGCATTTTTTCACATCGTAATCTGCTTATAGGCTCTTCACAGTTTAGTAGTTTTTCAAAATATTCTTTCCATCAGACACAGGTTTTCTCTTCATTATTTATCATGTTTCTATTATTATCCTTCAAGCTCTGCAGAGGTTGTTTATACCCTGCACTTCTGTAGGCCTCTCGGTTGTGAGCAAGATGGTCTGCTGTTGATGCATCCATTTGCAGATCATCAATGTTTTCCACCCATCTTCATCTTGGTCTTCCTCTCTTTTTCCCATTATGTACCCTTCCAAGACTGTCTTCTCTAGATTATCATGACGTTTAATGTGCCCAAAATATTTAAGTTTTCTCTCTTTAATCTTCTTTACTATCGATCCTTCTTTAATATTAAGTTCTTGTAATATGGATATATTTGTTCTGTTTTGTTTCCATGATATTTGAAGAACTCTTCTGTAGCATTTACATTCAAAGGCATTTATGTGTTTCTCAGCTGTTTTATTAACTGTCCAGGTCTAACAGGAATATGTTGCGGTGGGAAAGATGCATGCCCTTAAAGATTTTTGTAGTTCTGTCTGTTCCTCTCCACAGATTCTTTAGTTGTTTTACTTTCTGAAGAGCGAAAGATGTCATCCTTTTAATTTCCCTCATTGTATCTCCATTATTAGTTAGTAGTGATCCAAGATATTCAAAACTCTCCACTTCTTCCAATTTTTTCTCATTGATACATATTTCAGCTGCCTTATTTGTTTTGTCAATTGTCATCAATTTAGTTTTCTTTACATTAAGAGACATGTTTTGCTCTTCGCTGTTCTTACGGACTGACATAATTAGTTTTCCATTCCTTTTTGTGTTGTGGACAGTAATACTGTGTCATCAGCATATCTAATTTCTGGTATTTCATAACCTCCAATTGTTATGACATCGTAATATTCTTTGTCTACATCTTCTCTAACATTCCTCATTATATTTTCAGTATACAAGTTATACAACTTAGGCGACTATATGCACCCCTGACGGACCCCTTGTATTATGTCTAACCAAGTTGTTGCTTTACTACTTATTCTTACTACTGCCTGTTGGTCTAAATATAGCAGTGATGTTAATTGTATCAAATATGTTATAGATCTCATTTTTTCCATTATTTCCCAAAGGTTCTGGTTTGTGGCGATTACGTTGAGAAATAGGGAAATCAGAAGAAAGATAAATAGATATCATCATCATCATCATCATCATCATCATCATCAGGTGCCGTGCCGACTGGCGTTGGGTATTATGCTTCTCCAGAGTACACGATCCTACATGCAGGCCATTAGCTCATTTGGTGATCTCCTCTCACACCGTCCTGTCAGACTGTCCAGTATCATTTTTCTCGGTCTTCCTCTTGATCTTCTTCCTTCTATTTTTCCTGTTGCTATAATATTTTCAATGCTCCCTCTTCTCATTGCATGTCCTATGAAAGTGCATTTTCTCTCTCTTATTTTTTGACAAGATTTTTTTGTCTCTCCAGCTCTTCTCATACATTCTTCATTAGTTATTTTTGCTGTCCAGGGGATTCGCAACATTCTTCTAATAAACCACATTTCTGCTGCTTCCAATGATTTTTGTGCAGACTTGCCTATTGTCCATGATTCACTTCCATATAACAAGATAGGTTCAATATAGCATTTTAGGACTTCAGTGAAGAATGAACAGATAGTAACAAAGCATCGTGATGAATAAACAGAGGGTAACAAAGCAGCGTGAAGAATGAACTGATAGTAACAAAGCAGAGTGAAGAATGAACAGAGGATAATAAATCAGCGTGATTAATGAACAGAAGGTAAAACAAAAACAGCGTGAAGAATTAACAGAGGGTAACAAAGCAGCGTGGAGAATGAACAGACAGAAACAAAGCACCGTGAGGAATGAATAGATGGTAACAAAGCAGTCTGAGGAATGGAACATAGGGCAAAAAGCAGACTGAGGAATGGAACAGAGGGTAACAAAGGAAAATGATGATTGAGCAGAGGATAAAAAATGAGGATGAGGAATGAACAGACATAAAAAAGCAGTAAGAGAAATGAATAGAAGGAAACATACCAGCTTGAGGAATGAACAAATGGTAACAATTCAGCTTCAGGAATGATCAGAGGCTAAGAGAATTGTGAGAGGATTGAATAGAGGGTAATATATCAGAATGAAGTATTAACAGAGGGGAACACATCAGTGTTATGAATGAACAAAAGTAACAAATCAGTGCTATGTAAGAAAGAAAGTAACAAAACAGCGTGAGGAATGAAGAAAAGAAATAAAGCAGCCTTATGAAAGAACGAAAGTAGCAAAGAAGTGTTATGAATGAAAGAAAGTAACAAACCAGTGTTATGAATGAACGAAAGTAATAAGACAGCGTTATGAATGAACGAATGTAACAAAGCAGTGGTATGAATGATCGAAAGCAACAAAACAGTGTTATGAATGAGCGAAAGTAATAAAGTAGTGTTATGAACTAACGAAAATAAAAAAGAAGTGTTATTAATGAACGAAAGCAACAAAGCAGTGTTATTAATGAACGAAAGTAATAAACAGTTTTGGCAATGAACGAAAGTAACAAAGCAGTTTTATGAATGAACGAAAGTAACAAGGCAGCCTTATTAATGAACGAAAGTAAAAAAGTAGACTTATAAATGAACTAAAGTAACAAATCAGCCTTATGAATTAACGAAAGTAACACAGTAGATTTATGAATGAACGAAAATAACAGAGCAGGCTTATGAAAGAACTGAAGTAACAAAATTGTGTTATGAATGAACGAAAGTAACAAAGCAGAGTTATGAAGGAACGAAAGTAACACAACAGCGTGAGGAATGAAGGAAAGTAACAAAGCAACCTTATGAATGAACGAAAGCACCAAAGCAGTGTTATGAATGACAGAAAGTAAATAAAACATAGTGAGGAGTGAAGGAAAGCAACAAAGCTGTTTTATCAATGAACGAAAGTAACAGAGCAATATTATGAATGTACGAAAGTTACATAGCAGACTAATGAATGAACAAAAGTAACAAAGAATTATTATGAATGAACAAAAGTAACAAAACATTGGTATTAATGAATGATAGTAACAAAGCTGCCTTATGAATGAATGAAAGTAATAAAGTAGTGTTATGAATGATCGAAAGTAACAAAGCTGCCTTATGAATGAATGAACGAAAGTAACAAAGCAGCCTTATGAATGAACGAAAGTAACAAAGCTGTGTTATGAATGAACGAAAGTAACAAAGCAGTGTTATGAATGAACTAAAGTAACAAAGCAACCTTATGAATTAACGAAAGTAACACATCAGCATTATGAATGAACGAAAATAACAAAGCAGTGGTATGAATGAACGAACGAAAGTAATAAAGTAGTGTTATGAAATAACGAAAATAACAAATTAGTGTTATTAATGAACGAAAGCAACAAAGAAGTGTTATTAATGAAAGAAAGTAATAAAACAAGTTAGGAATGAAGGAAAGTAATAAAGTAGTCTTAATAATGATCGAAATTAAAAATGTTGACCTATATCTGAACGAAAGTAACAAAACAGCCTTTTGAATGAACGAAAGTAACGAAGCTGTGTTAAGAATGAACGAATATAACAAAGCAGTGTTATTAATGAACTAAAGTAACAAAGCAACCTTATGAATTAACGAAAGTAACACATCAGCATTATGAATGAACGAAAATAACAGGGCAGTCGTATGTGAGAACGGAAATACCAAAGCTGTGTAATGAATGAAGGAATGTAACAAAGCAGATTTATTTAAGAACGAAAGTAACAAAGCAGTTTTATGAATACAGAAAGTAACAAAACAGCGTGAGGATTTAAGGAAAGTAACAAAGCAGCCTTATGAATGAAAGAAAGTAACAAAGCAGTGTTATGAGTGACGGAAAGTAACAAAACAGAGTGAGGAATGAAGGAAAGTAACAAAGCGGTGTTATGAATGAACGAAAGTAACAAATCTGTGTTATGAAAGAAAGAATGTAACAAAGCAGTGTTATGAATGAACGAAAGTAAAAAAGCAGAATTATAAATGAAAGAAAGTTACAGAGCAATATTATGAATGTACGAAAGTTACATAGCAGACTTATGAATGAACAAAAGTAACAAAGTATTATTAAGAATGAACAAAAGTAACAAAGCATTGGTATTAATGAACGATAGTAACAAAGCCTTCTTATGAATGACTGAAATTAACAAAGCAGCCATATTGAATGAGCGAAAGCAACAAAGCAGTTGTATGAATGAACGAAAGTAACAAACCAGTGTTATGAATGAACGAAAGTAAAAACGAAGTATTATGAATGAACGAAAGTTCCACAACAGAATTATGGATGAACGAAAGTAGCAAAGGAGACTTATGAATGAAAGGAAATAAAAAAGCTATGTTATGAATGAACAAAACTAACAATGATACGTTATGAATGAACGAAAGTAACAAAGCAGTGTTAGCAATGAACGAAAATAACAAAGTGGTGTTATGAATGAAAGAAAGTAAAAAAGCAGTGTTATGAATGAAAAAAATGAAAAAAAGCATTGTTCTGAATGAACCAAAGTAAAAAAGCAGCCTTATGAATGAATGAATGTAACTCAGCAGTGATATGAATGAACGAAAGTAACAAATCTGTGTTATGAATGAACGAAAGTAACAAAACAGCGTAAGGAATGAAGGAAAGTAACAAAGCAGCCTTATGAATGAACGAAAATAAATTAGCCGTGTTATGAATGAACGAAAGTAACAAAGCAGTATTATGAATGGACGAAAGTTACATAGTAGTCTTATGAATGAGCAAAAGTAACAAAGCTGTGTTATGAATAATCGAAAGTAACAAACCAGTGTTATGAATGACAGAAAGTTACAAGGCAGTGTTATGAATGAAAGAAAGTAACACAGCAGTATTAAGAATGTATGAAAGTTACATAACAGCCTTATGAATCAACGAAAGTAACAAAGCAGTGTTATGAATGAACGAATTTAACACAACAGTGTTATGAAGGAAAGAAAGTAACACAGCAGTGATATGAATGAATGAAAGTAAAACAGCTGGGTTATGAAATGAACGAAAGTAGCACAGCAGGCTTACGAATGAAAGAACGAAACAAAGCAGTGTTATGAATGAACGAAAGTAACAAAGCATTGGTGTTAATAAATCATAGTAACAAAGCTGCCTTATGAATGAACCAATGTAACAAAGCAGAGTTATGAATGAAAAAATGTAACACAGCAGTGGTATGAATGAACGAAAGTAACAAAGCAGTGTTATGAATGAACGAAAGTAACAAAGCAGTGTTATTAATGAATGAATTTAACACAGCAGTGATATGAATGAACGAAAGTAACAAAAGTGTGTTATGAATGAACGAAAGTAACAAAGTAGTATTATGAACGTACAAAAGTTACATAGCAGTCCTATGAATGAACGAAAGTAACAAAGCTATGTTTTGAATGAACGAAAGTAACAAACCAGTGTTATAATTGAAAGAAAGTTATAAGGCAGTGTTATGAATAATTTAAAGTAACACAGCAGTGTTATGAATGAACGAAAGTAACAAATCAGTCTTTTGAAAGTACGAAAGTTACATATCAACATTATGAATGAACGAAAGTAACACAGCTGTGTTATAAATGAACGAAAGTAACAAACCAGTGTTATGAAGGAATGAAAGTAACACAGCAGTGATATGTGTGAAAGAAAGTTACAACGCTGGATTATGAATGAACGAACGAAACACAGCAGTGTTATGAATTAACGAAAGTATAAAACAGCGTGAGGAATGAAGGAAAGTAACAAAGCAGCTTATGAATATACGAAAGTAACACAGTAGTGTTATGAACGAACGAAAGTAACAAATCATTGATATTAATGAATTATAGTAACAAAGCTGCCTTATGACTGAACGAATGTAACAAAACCGAGTTATGAATGAACAAAAGTAACAAAGCAGTGGTATGAATGAACGAAAGTAACACAGCAGTGTTATTATTGAGCGAAAGTAAAAACACAGTATTATGAATGATCGAAAGTTACATAGTAGCGTTTTGAATGAACGAAAGAAACAAAGCAGCCTTATTAATGAACGAATTTAATAAAACAGCCTTATGTATGATTGAAAGTAACAAAGCAGCCTTATGAATAAACCAATGTAACAAATCAGTGTTATGAATGAATGAAATTAACAAAGCTGTATTATGAATGAATGAAAGTAACAAAGCATTGTTATGAATGAACGAAAGAAACAAAGCAGTGTTATTAATGATTGAATGTAACAACGCAGTGATATGAATGAACCAAAGTAACAAAGCAGTGTTCTGAATGAAGGAAAGTAACAAAGCAGTGTTATGTATGAACGAAAATAACAAAAAAGTGTTACGAATGAACAAAAGTAACAAATCATTGTTATGAATGAACGATAGTAACAAAACAGCGTGAGTAATGAAGGAAAGGAACAAATCTGCCTTATGTATGACAAAGGTAACAAATCAGTGTTATGAATGAACGAAAGTATAAAACAGCGTGAGGAATGAAGGAAAGTAACAAAGCAGCTTATGAATGTACGAAAGTAACAAAGCAGTGTTATGAATGAATGAACGAAAGTAACAAAACAGTGTTATGAATGAAAGAAAGTAACAAAGAAGTGTAATGAATGAACGAAAGTAACAAAGCAGTGTTATGAATGAACACAAGTAACAAACTAGATTTATGAATGAACGAAGGTAACAAAGCAGTGGTATGAATGAACGAAAGTAACACAGCAGTGTTATGAAAGAACGAAAGTTAAATAGCAGCCTTTTGAATGAACGAAAATAACAAAACAGCCTTATGAATGAACGAAAGGAACAAAGCAGACTTACGAATGGAAAGAAATAACAAAGCTGTGTTATGAATGAACAAAGCTAACAAAGCTGCGTTATGAATGAACTAAAGTAACAAAGCTGTGTCATAAATGAAAGTAAGTAACACAGCAGTGATGTGTGTGAATGAAAGTAACAAAGCTGAGTTATGAATGAACGAATGAAACACAGCAGTGTTATGAATGAACGAAAGTATAAAACAGCGTGAGGAATGAAGGAAAGTAACAAAGCAGCTTATGAATGTACGAAAGTAACACAGTAGTGTTATGAACGAACGAAAGTAACAAAGCATTGGTATTATTGAATTATAGTAACAAAGCAGCCTTATGAATAAACCAATGTAACAAACCAGTGTTATGAATGAAAGGAAGTAACAAAGCTGTGTTTTGAATGAATGAAAATAACAAAGCAGCTTATGAATGAAAGAAAGTAACAAAGCAGTGTTATGAATGAACGAATGTAATTCTACAGTGTTTTCTATGAACGAAAATAACGAAGCAGTTCTATGAATGAACGAAAGTAACAAAGTAATGTTATGAATGAACCAAGTAACAAATCAGTGTTATGAATAAACGAAAGTAACAAAGCAGTGTTATGAATGTACGACAATAACAAAGCAATGTTATGAATGAAGGAAAATAACACAGTAGTGTTATGAATGAACGAATGAAACACAGCAGTGTTATGAATGAACGAAAGTATAAAACAGCGTGAGGAATGAAGGAAAGTAACAAAGCAGCTTATGAATGTACGAAAGTAACACAGTAGTGTTATGAACGAACGAAAGTAACAAAGCATTGGTATTATTGAATTATAGTAACAAAGCAGCCTTATGAATAAACCAATGTAACAAACCAGTGTTATGAATGAAAGGAAGTAACAAAGCTGTGTTTTGAATGAATGAAAATAACAAAGCAGCTTATGAATGAAAGAAAGTAACAAAGCAGTGTTATGAATGAACGAATGTAATTCTACAGTGTTTTCTATGAACGAAAATAACGAAGCAGTTCTATGAATGAACGAAAGTAACAAAGTAATGTTATGAATGAACCAAGTAACAAATCAGTGTTATGAATAAACGAAAGTAACAAAGCAGTGTTATGAATGTACGACAATAACAAAGCAATGTTATGAATGAAGGAAAATAACACAGTAGTGTTATGAATGAACAAAAGTAACAAAGCAGTATTATGAATGAACGAAAGTAACAAAGTAGTGTTATGAATGAACGAAAGTAACAAAGCAGTGTTATGAATGAACCAAGTAACAAATCAGTGTTATGAAAGAACGAAAGTAACGAAATAGCGCCAGTAATGAACAGAGGACAACAAAGAAGAGTGACGAATTAACAGATGGTAACAAACATAGCAGCAGTATGAAAATGATCAATGGGCAACATACAGAGCAATAATTTGAAGAATGAATGGAGGGTGAATAACATAGCAGCAAGTTCCAGAATGAACAGAGTTTAACAAACAGAGCAAATGTTTTAAGAATGAATAATGAGTAACAAACAGAGAAGCAATTTCAATAATGAAAAGAGAATTAACAAATGTGTAACACGTTGAATACTGAACAGAGAGTTAATGAACAATGGAGCATTCTTAGAAATGAACAGAAAGTTAACAAATATTGTAACAAGCTGAAGAGTGAGCAGAGAAGAGAGATAACATACATGGCAACAGGCTTAGCAATGAAGACAAAGTTAACAAATATTGCAAAAAGCTGAAGAGCGAACAGAGAAGAGAGATAACATAATTGGCAACAAGTTGAAAACTGAACAGAGAGTGCAGATACAGAGAAACAGTATGAAGACTGAACAGAGTGTTAACAAACATGGCAACTCGGTGAAAATTGAATAGAGAGTTAACAAACATGGAAACAAGCTGAAAAATGAACAGAGAGTTAACAGACATGGCAATAAGGTGAAGAACTAAAAGAGAATTAACAAGCATGGCAGCAGTCATAAAAATGAACAGAGAGTTACAAACATGGCAACAGACTGAAAAATGAACAGAGTTAACAGAAATCGCAACTGGCTGAAAAATTGACAGAGAGTTAACAAATATAGCAACAAGCTGGAAAATTCACAGTGAGCTAATAAACATGGCAACTAGCTGAAGAATGAACAGAGAGTTAACACACATGGTACCAAACTTAAAAATAAACAGAGAGTTAAAAAACAGTGCCACATGCTGAAACATGAACAGAGAGTTAAAAGACATGACAACCAGCTGATAATTGAACAGAGATTTAACATGGGTTACAGCAAAGTGAAAAATGAACAGAGAGTTCACAAACATAGCAAGAAGGTGAGAAATGAACAAAGAGTTAACAAACAAAGCAGCAGGCTTAATAATGAACAGAGAATTAACAAACATTCAACATGCTGAAGAATGAAAAGAGAGTTAACAAACATGACAATAACCTGAAACATGAACAGAGAGTTAATATAAATGGCAACATGTGATGAACGCACAAAGAGTTAACAATCATATCAACACAATGAAACATGAACAGAGATTTAATAAACATCTTTACAAGCTTAGAAAAGGAAAGAGAGTTAACAAACAATGCAACGAGCTCAAAGATGAACAGACAGTTAGCAAAAATGACAACAATCTGAAAATGAACAGGGTGTTAACAAACATAGTACCAAGTTGAAAACTTATCAGAGAATTAACAAACATAGCAAAAGGCTAAAGAATGAACAGAGAGTTAACAAATTTAACAGTAGCCTGAGGGAAGAACAGAGAGTTAAAAACATATCACCAGGCTGAAGAATGAACAGAGAGATAATAAACATTGCAAGAGCTGAAAAATGAAAAAAGAGTAAAAAAACAATGGCAACTATTTGAAAAATGAACAGAGTGTTAACAAGCATGGTATGAGGTTGAAAAATGAACATAGAATTAACAAACATGGCAACAATCTGAAAAATGAAAAGACTTGACAAACAATGCAACAAGCTGAATAATGAACAGAGAGTTAACAAACATGGCAACAATCTTAAAAATGAACAGAGAGATAATAAAAATAGGAACAAGCTGAAAATGAACATTGATGTAACAAACATAGTAACAAGCTGAAAAATTCACAGAGAGTCAACAGACATAAAAACAAGCTGAAGAATGAATAGAGACTTAACAAACATGGCATAACTCTGAAAAGAAACAGAGAGTGAACAAACGTGGAACAAGTTGAAAAATGAGCAGAGAGTTAATTAACATGGCAACAAACTTAGAAACGATCAGAGAGTTAACACATATCGCAACAGGCTGAAGAGTGAACAGAGAATAGAGCTAACATACATGGCAACAAATTGAAAACTGAACAGAGAGTGTAGAAACAAAGCAACAGCCTGAAGATTGAACAGAGTGTTAACTAACATAGCAAGGGGCTTAAAAACGAATAGAGTGTTAACAAATATGGCAACACAGTGAAAAATGAACAGAGAATTAACAAACATGGCAACAAGTGGAAAAAAACATAGTTAACAAACGTGGCAAAAAGCTGAAAAATAAACAGAGAGGTAACAAAAATGGCAACAAGCTGAAAAATGAACAGAGAGTTCAAAGACATGGCAATGGCGGAAAAAACCAGAGTTAACAGACATGGTAAAAAGCTGAAAAATAAACAGAGGTAACAAAAATGGTAACAAGCTGAAAAATTAACAGAGAGCTAATAAACATGGCAACTAGCTGAATGAACACAGAGTTAACACACATGGAAATAAGCTTTAAAATGAACTGAGAGTTAACAAACATATATACAGGCTAAAAATGAACAGAGAGTTAATAAACATGACGACAAGCTGAAAAATGAAACGAGAGTTTGCAAATATGGCAACAAGATATAAAATAAACAGAGAGTTAACAGACATGGTAAAAAGCTGAAAAATGAACAGATAGTTAACAAACGTGGCAAAAAGCTGAAAAATAAACAGAGAGGTAACAAAAATGGCAACAAGCTGAAAAATGAACAGAGGGTTAATATACATAGCTACAACTGAAAAATGAACATAGAGTTAATAATATAGCAAAAAAGCTGAAAAATGAACCTAGAGTTAACAAACAAAGCAACACACTGAAAATGAACAGAGAGTTAATAAACATGGCAACAGGCTGAAAAATGAACAAAGTGAACAGACATAGCAACAGGCTGAAGAATGAACAGAGAGTTAACAAACATAACAGAAGCCTGAAAAATGAGCAGACAGTTAACAATCATAGCAACAAGTTGAAGAATGAACAGAGAGTTAACAAACATAACAGAAGCCTGAAAAATGAGCAGACAGTTAACAATCATAGCAACAAGTTGAAGAATGAACAGAGAGTTAACAAACATAACAGAAGCCTGAAAAATGAGCAGACAGTTAACAATCATAGCAACAAGTTGAAGAATGAACAGAGAGTTAATAAACAGTAGCAGCTGCCTGAAGAAAAGAGAGAGTTACAAACATAGCAGCAGTTGGAAGACTGAACAGACAGTTACAACCATAACAGTAACTTGAGGAACGGGCAGTGAGTTACAACCGTAACAGTAGCCTGAAGAACGAGAACTGAGTTACAACCATAACAGTAGCCTGAAGAACGAGAAGTGAGTTACAACCATAACAGTAGCCTGAAGAACGAGGAGAGAGTTACAACCATAACAGTAGCCCCAAGAACGGACAGAGAATTAATAAACATAGCAGCATGGAGAGTAAACCGATGTTAATATTCAGAGAAAGAATTGTACATAGCATGAAATCAATTCTCGCTTGTGCAGAGACATTACTAACGAGACAATCAGAGAAAACGTGCATTGCCGGTACAAGAAATCAGCGCTCACGTGTACAGAGACGTGACTGATGTAAGCCTGAGGGAAACAAAGCAATGTTGCTGCAAGAAATCAGCGCTCACGTGTACAGAGACGTGACTGATGTAACAATGCTATTCTGTTTGAAAAGGCAGAATGCCTGACAAAGACTAAGTTTGGTATTAACCAGTGCTGTGACTTCTACTGAAGCTATGGGAGAGTTATTAACTTGCTCATGAATACTTAAGTTAACAGTTTAAATAAAATGGAGTTTACTATTATGTTACTAGACTACATGCAGTACAACCCAGATACTCAACACATCCACACACTGGTATTAAATATCCACAAGTTCAATGAAACAGGCTGTCGTTCTACTTCACTGGCACAGAACAGAGAGCGTGATCCACAAAGTCTGTTGTCAGACATATTATATAACATTTATTAACGACAGAATGTGAGATGACATACGTGAGGATGAGTGAAAAGACTCCTTTGGCTAAAACATCGTTACAAAAGAGAGTCCTGGCGTGAGCATTCAGACCCCACATGGGAGCAAAGATTCAGACCCCACAAGGGAGCAAAGATTCAGACCCCACAAGGGAGCAAAGATTCAGACCCCACATGGGAGCAAAGATTCAGACCCCACAAGGGAGCAAAGATTCAGACCCCACATGGGAGCAAAGACCCTACATTCAATGCAATAAAAAGTATGCGCACATACGCACAGTTCCAACAAGGGATATAACTCATCTCAGAACTTCCATTCTAAACTGCACACTTTGGGCCAAGGCCGTAACTACTCAGAAATATTAGACCTACATTTAAAACATGAATTTCGTTTAACTCGTCCTGGGAAAACTTTCAAAAGAAACAACTTTGCTCTACATGTTACAATCACTGACTCAAACCACATTGACTAACTCAAAAAATCTTCCTCTAACTCTGGCCTCTTAACTCAAGAATAATTTAAAGACTACTCCAAAATTAGTGAACAAGTTTCGTGAACTTCACCCAAGAGACAGCCAAGTCTCGTGCAAATCCATGTTTTACAACTTTCCGGTGTCTTAACAAACATGACACACAGATGTTTGCTCAAGCCTGACTTGAATTACTCTGTCGTGTCAATACAGCGGGCTACCTACACATTTCACGAACTTCCTGACCAAAAGTTACATATGAACCTTTTTATATTTTGAAACTTACGTATGCCGGTAACAATAAACAAGGGCTTAACTCTGACCATGGTTACTATAATATCGATTATATCTCTTCAGCTATAGTAAGCTAACTATCAGAAAACACTATACTATTACAACGTAACTGATTAAGTTTGAGAGACAGAGAGTAATGCTACTATAAGAAATCAATGCTCACGTGCACATAGACGTAATTGATAGAACCCTCAGAGAACGTGTCCTGTGACAATAGAAAACCATCTTGATATATAGAAGAGGAGACTAATGATATTACTGCGACAGCTTGTGAGTGGGATAGATGTTCTCAATATTGCTTTTATTAACGGATTTCATGAACGCCAGCAAAATATTGACTGGGCCCCTCAAGACAAAGACGGTAGCCATGTTTCCCTGCACACAGACAAAAAATATTCAAATGTATCTATTGATAACAAAGAGCAATTAAATAGAGTTTCTAGTAATATGACAGAGAGGCGGAGTGAATATAACGCACAGATGGTCAGACTAGCAAAAGTAAAAAAGCAGTAAAGATTCCTCCAGTCACGAAGACTTGACTGCCTAGTTCGTGGTGACATCGTACACAGCTGCCGAATATTTCATCAGAAACCAGCTACAGAAGAGACACGAAAAGCATTGTTACCTGTAAAGTTTAGTTTGTTAAGAAATAAGTCTCACGATCCGTTAACTTTCTCTGTGTTGTCTATAACATGTACACAAGTATTGTAGATGTAACTAGGACCTAAAAATAACTTGTTCTTACATTTCATAAAATTATACATGAGTTTTGAAGAAATGAAAGTTATCTATCTATCTATCTATCTATCTATCTATCTATCTATCTATCTATCTGTCTGTCTGTCTGTCTGTCTGTCTGTCTGTCTGTCTGTCTGTCTGTCTATCTATCTATCCATCCATCCATCCATCTATCTATCTATCTATCTATCTATCTATCCATCCATCCATCTATCTATCTATCTATCTATCTATCCATCCATCCATCCATCTATCTATCTATCTATCTATCTATCTATCTATCCATCCATCCATCCATCCATCCATCCATCTATCCATCCATCCATCCATCCATCTATCTATCTATCTATCTATCTATCTATCTATCTATCTATCTATCTATCTATCTATCTATCTATTCCTTCTGTCTATCATATCTCTCTATCCTATCTGTATGTCCTATCTATCCCATCTGTGTCTCTTCTGTCTATCCTAACTGTCTATCATATGTGTCTGTCCTATCTATCTCATCTATATCCCTTATGTCTATCATGCCTCTACATCCTATCTGTCTGTCCTATCTATCCCATTGGTATCCTGTCTGTCTATCCTATCTATCTGTCCCATCTATCCCATCTGTATCTCTTCTGTCTTGTCTGTCCTATCTTTCCCATCTTTATCTCTTCTATCATGTCTCTCTATCCTATCTGCCTGTCCTATCTATCCCATCTATATCCTTTCTATCTATCCTATCTATCCCATCTATATCCTTTCTATCTATCCTATCTGTCTATCTTATTTGTCTGTTCTATCTATCCCACCTGTATCCCGTTTGCCTATCCTATTTGTCTATCCATCCTAACATATCCTATACATCTGTCCTATTTATCCTATATAGATATCCTACATATCTATATCCATCTATCCTATCCTATCCATCAATCTATCCTATCATATATATCTATAATCCCTTAAACATACTCTTACATTTTGAAATAAATTCATCTTTAAAATGCTTGTCTTTCGCCAACAACTTTTGTTTAGGTTGATAGGTACATCAAATTGGTCCTGATCTGTAAATTTAATGTAGTCCGCATGTAAATTATCTGTGTGTATTTTTTCAACAAATATCTGTATGCAGGAAACTCTCTAGTCTAGAGAGAAGAACAACAGCACGACTCCTTCAGATCATCAGAGGAAGTAACCCCACCACCCCCTCCCCCCAGACAAGTATTTCCACCCTATTAAACATTTATTTTTCTTTGTTATTATTAATGTTATTATTATGTTATTTTTATTGTTATTACTACTATGTTATTATTATTTGTCTCATACTGGAATTGAACCCACGATCTTCATATTAGGCACGGCACATCGAGGTGCATCTTACCCATTAAGCCAAGAAGAACCGGTATTGGTTGTAACAAACAAAATTACATTTATGTTCTCAATGTTTGTTTCGCATACTCCACAGCCAGCATGAAGCCTTTTCTGCTGTTTCTGAAAGGCTTCTCAATGCCCTTGCTCTTGCTTGTCCCTTTATGCCCAGTTGCTTACATAGGTCGTATGCTGATGTTGCTAAGAATCCTCTTGCTCCCACTTCTACAGCTATCACTTTTGCCTTGACTCCTGCCCCCTGCCTCAGTTGCTTAACCACATCATTGTACTTCTCACATTTGAATAGATGTTGCTCCTCTATTCTTGTTTCTTACAAAACAGTAAGCTCGATCATTATTAATTTCTGTTTTGGTATGGACTACAATACAATGTCAGGTCGCATTCCTGTGTTCTTAATGGCAGTTGGGTATTCTCTTCTTCCTGGTAGGTTCGCTATCACATCCCACTCATTTCCAACATCTAGCAGTGATGGTAAGGGAATGTTCCTGATTTCAATATTCACTGTCGTACCAGCACCTATGAAGTATTTAATTGGGATTCAACTCTTCTGCTGTTCTTTGCTTTATCTTTTGCCCTGTCTACAATGGCTACTAGTTCCTGCAGCACTCTGTTGTGCCGCCAGGTGTAGCTTCCTTGACCTAATAATACTCTGCTTGCTGACAGCACGTGTTCTAATGCTTGTCTTTTGTTGCAGAGGAGGCACTTTGTATTTTCTGATGCACCCCATTTGTGTAGGTTGGAATCTGAGACTTGACCTGAGGCTTGAAGCAGTGACTTGACACTGGACTTCAGAAATAAAGCAATGATTTGAGACTTGAAGTGGTAAAATGAGACTTGATATGTAACTTTAAGTGGCAAAATGAGACTTGATATGTGCCTTAAAGCGGTAAAAAGAGACTTGATATGTGACTTTAAGCGGCAAAATGAGACTTGATATGTGATTTGAAGCGGTAAAATGAGACTTAATTTTAGACTTAAACGTTGAATTGAGACTTGAAATGAGATTTGAAGCAGAGACTTTAAATTTGACATGAGAATTGAAGCAGTGACTTGAGACATAAAACAAGTGTAACATAATTCCTTAATTCTGGAATTGTTCTTTTATTTAACGTTATAGGGGAGTTAACTAGTGATTTATTTGGTAGATTGACGTAGTTCTTAGCGCAGTAAGTTATGTTTTTAAAGTACAGGTCAACTATAGGTCAGGTTTGGCACTTTGAAGATCATTTCTTGTCATGTCCAGGCACGGGATTTTTTTGTACAGTTAACTAAAGTTATTTAGGACATATTTGTTTAATTTGTTATTTTTAGCTACAGAAAAGCTTGAAACAGGATTGTTGTTTTTAGTTTATTGTCCAAGGTCATAAGGAGTTAATTTTTGCACGGATTGAGATTTTAGGTAGAAATGTTTTAATCACGATTTTTGTATTCCACGAGATAGAATCTTCTAGAAGATTTAGGAATAGGAATTATAGTTGATATTTAAGGACCAAAACTCTTACATAGGGATTATAATGATTAGATTTGATTAGTGTGAGATTCATTATGACTGCAAATTCATTATGTGGAATTTGACTGAGAAGGATGTTTCAGATGGGATGCAAGGATGTGATCTGTTAGTTATTTTTTTTAAACTTATGGATCCAATGTATAAATTGTTGATGCAGCTACGAGTTAGAAATAGTTTATAACTGAAGAAATGTGAATTAGTTCTATAGAGATTTTTTAGGAATTTTAAGTCCGATATTTTTGGTGATATGAAGTTGTATGTAAGGATGCATGGAATTTTCAGAGAATTTGTAAGTTGGCTCTTATTCCATTATGTTGAATGCCTGTTTTTCCTAGCTGAGAGTGATTGTTGCCCACCCTCGCCCTATATGGTGAACTAGTTCTCGCCAGGGAGAAGAGTTGGATTATTCATCTGTTTACTCAATTTATTGCTACATCCTCACTTATTCACCACTCATTTTTCCCATAATAAATACGTGAAATTCCTGTAATCAATTTGAGTGCTAGTGGTTCTCAAACTGTTGAGATGTGTTCGTTACAGTTACACACTAAAATTCTCAGATATAATCAGAAGATTGAGGAAGAAAAATTAGTTCCGTTTATCACTTGGGTGGCGTCTTTACACAATTGCGAAGTACTTTAATTAGTGACGTGTCTTGGCACATACCAAACTACACACTCTTCAGCTGTCTCGGCACATACCAAACTACACACTCTTCAGCTGTCTTGGCACATACCAAACTACACACTCTTCAGCTGTCTTGACACATACCAAACTACACACTCTTCAGCTGTCTTGACACATACCAAACGACACACTCTTCAGCTGTCTTGGCACATACCAAACGACACACTCTTCAGCTGTCTTGGCACATACCAAACGACACTCTTCAGCTGTCTTGACACATACCAAACGACACACTCTTCAGCTGTCTTGACACATACCAAACGACACTCTTCAGCTGTCTTGGCACATACCAAACTACACTCTTCAGCTGTCTTGGCACATACCAAACTACACACTCTTCAGCTGTCTTGGCACATACCAAACTACACACTCTTCAGCACTGTGTTCTCGGCCGTGCTCATGGACGCTTCCGGAAGCTCGAACGAAAATTTATTCCGTTAAAGTATAGAACAGACGGAAAGCTCTTTAATTTAAGGCGATTAAAAGCTGCCTCAAAAGTTATGAATTGAAAATCAAAGACTTTGCCGATGATTGTACACTAATTGCTAACTCAATATCTAACATGCAAATTATCACTGATAACTTCTCGGAGGCATGTGACAACTGTGGCCTTACGATCAACATGGGAAAAACAGAAGTTGTATGTCAACCCGCCCCCAACAAAGAATATACTGACCCGGAATTCGTGATAAAGGGACGAAAGCTACAATTCGTAGAAAACTTCACTTATTGTGGCAGTACCCTTTCCAGAGATGTCAGACTTGATGCTGAAATCAGCAACAGAATAGCTAAAGCCAGCACAGCATTTGGGAGGCTACGATAAAATGTATGAGAAAGAAGAGAACTCAGTGTTACCACCAAGTTAAAGGTCTATAAAACTGGTGTTCTGACCGCACTAATGTATGCAGCCGAAACATGGACAGTCTTCAGTAGGCATGCAAGACAACTAAATCATTTCCATCTAGGCTGTCTCAGGAAAATACTAAACATCAAGTGGCAGCAACTGATTGCTTATACTGAAGTACTCACAAGAGCCAATATTCCAAGAATCTACACAATGCTTCAAAAGGCGTAAATCCATTGGACAAAGTATGTGGTCAGAATGAGTAACGCTCGACTGCCCAAACAACTCCTTTATAGGGAACTTTTGAACGGAAAACGGAAAGCTGGAGGGCAAAAAAAGCGTTACAAGGATACGCTCAAAACCTCACTCAAGGCCTTCGGGACAGACACAAACTCCTGGGAGTCCAAAGCACAAGTCCGGCCATCGTAGAGGGCTTTAACCACTCTGGGTTCCCAGAAAGCTGAGCGCTCAAGAACTGAAAGTGCCCAGCACAAACGTGCAATGCGAAAAGTCAAGGAGGCACAGGCAAGCACAACTGGATCTGGACATTTATGTTCCGTGTGTGGCAAAACTTTTAGAGCTTGTATAGCACGGACACACCTCACCCTATTTAGACCAAGATGAAGATGTGGTCATCATCGAAGACGATGGAAGAACAACAACAACACCATACCATACCATTCTATTTTAATTAGCGCAGTGACCAGCCCTTGTCTTCACTGCCGGCACAATTTTCATTGCTGTCGGGTGTTATCTGTCATGGTATACTTCTTTAACTGTTTTCGTTCATATGATGGCGGCTAGTTAGTTGTTGCTCGCCACTAAAACTACTATAATTGCTGCACGTTGGCCACTAAACCTACTATTACTGCTGCACGTTCGCCACTAAACCTACTATAATTTCTGCACGTTCGCCACTAAACCTACTATAATTGATGCACGTTCGCCACTAAACCTACTATAATTGCTGCACGTTGGCCACTAAACCTACTATTACTGCTGCACGTTCGCCACTAAACCTACTATAATTTCTGCACGTTCGCCACTAAACCTACTATAGTTGATGCACGTTCGCCATTAAACCTACTATAATTGCTGCAAGTTAGACACTAAACCTACTATAATTGCTGCACGTTCGCCACTATACCTACTATAATTGTTGCACGTTAGACACTAAACCTACTATAATTGCTGCACGTTAGACACTAAACCTACTATAATTGATGCACGTTAGACATTAAATCAGTGTACGAAAGTTACATAGCAGTCTTATGAATGAACAAAAGTAACAAAGCTGTGTTATGAATAATCGAAAGTAACAAACCAGTGTTATGAATGACAGAAAGTTACAAGGCAGTGTTATGAATGAAAGAAAGTAACACAGCAGTGTTATGACTGAACGAAAGTAACAAAGCAGTATTATGAATGAATGAAAGTAACAAAGCAGCCTTATGAATCAACGAAAGTAACAAAGCAGTAGTATGAATGAACGAATGTAACACAACAATGTTATGAGGGAACGAAAGTAACACAGCAGTGATATGAATGAATGAAAGTAACAAAGCTGTGTTATGAATGAACGAAAGTAACAAAGCAGTCTTATGAATGAACAAAAGTAACAAAGCAGTGTTATGAATGAACAAAAGTAACAAAGCAGTGTTATTAATGAACGAAAGTAACAAAGCTGCCTTATGAATGAATGAATGTAACACAGCAGTGATATGAATGAACGAAAGTAACAAAGTAGTATTATGAATGAACGAATGTAACAAAGCAGTCTTATGAATGAACGAATGTAACAAAGCAGTGTTATTAATGAACGAAAGTAACAAACCAGTGTTATGAAGGAACGAAAGTAACAAAGCAGTGTTATGAATGAACGAAAGTAATAAAGAAGTATTATCAATGAAAGAAAGTTACATAGCAGCCTTATGAATGAACGAAAGTAGCAAAGGAGACTTATGAATGAACGAAAATAAAAAAACTATGTTATGAATGAACAAAACTAACAAAGATACGTTATGAATGAAAGAAAGTAACAAAGCAGTGTTATCAATGAACGAAAATAACAAAGCGGTGTTATGAATGAAAGAAAGTAACAAAGCAGTGTTATGAATGAAAAAAAGGAAAAAAGCAAAGTTATGAATGAACCAAAGTAACAAAGCAGCCTTATGAATAAATGAAAGTAACAAAGCAGTGTTATGAATGAACGAAAATAACAAAGCAGCGTTATGAATGAACGAAAGTAACAAAGCAGTGGTATGACTGAACGAAAGTAACAAAACTGTGTTATGAATGAAAGAAAGTAACAAAACAGCGTAATGAATGAAGGAAAGTAACAAAGCATCTTTATAAATGATCGAAAGTAAATAACCAGTGTTATGAATGAACGAAAGTAATAAAGCAGTATTATGAATGGACGAAAGTTACATAGCAGTCTTATGAATGAACAAAAGTAACAAAGCTGTGTTATGAATGATCGAAAGTAACAAAGCAGTGTTATGAAGGTACGAAAGTTACATAGCAGTGTTATGAATGAACGAAAGTAAAAAAGCAGTGTTATGAATGAACGAATGTAACACAACAGTGTTATGAAGGAACGAAAGTAACACAGCAGTGATATGAATGAATGAAAGTAACAAAGCTGTGTTATGAATGAACGAAAGTAACAAAGCAGCCTTATGAATGAACGAAAGTAACAAAGCAGAGTTATGAATGAACGAAAGTAACAAAGCAGTGTTATGAATGAACGAAAGTAACAAAGCATTGGTATTAATGAATTATAGTAACAAAGCAGCCTTATGAATCAACGAAAGTAACAAAGCAGTGTATGAATATACGAAAGTAACAAAGCAGTGTTATGAATGAAAGAAAGTAACAAAGCAGTGTTATGAATGTATGAACGAAAGTAACAAAGTAGTGTTATGAATGAAAAAAAGTAACAAAGCAGTGTTATGAATGAACGAAAGTAACAAAGTAGTGTTATGAATGAACAAAAGTAACAAAGCATTGGTATTAATAAGGATAGTAACAAAGCCGCCCTATGAATGAACTAAAGTAACAAAGCAACCTAACGAATGAACGAAAGTAACAAAGCAGCCTTATGAATGAACGAAAGTAACAAAGCAGAGTTATGAATGAACGAAAGTAACAAAGTAGTTTTATGAATGAACGAAAGTAACAAAGCAGTGTTATGAATGAACGAAAGTAACAAAGCAGCCTTATGAATAAACGAAAGTAACAAAGCAGCCTTATGAATGAACGAAATTAACAAAGCAGAGTTATGAATGAAAAAAAGTAACAAAGCTGTGTTATGAATGAACAAAATTAACAAAGCTGTGTTATGAATGAAAGAAAGTAACAATGCAGTGTTATGAATGAAAGAAAGTAACAAAGCAGTGTTATGAATGAACGAAAGTAAAAAAAGAGTATTATGAATGAACGAAAGTAACAAAGCAGTATTATGAATGAACGAAAGTAACAAAGCAGCGTTATGAATGAAAGAAAGTAACAAAGCAGTGTTATGAATGAACGAAAGTAATAAAGTAGTGTTATGAATGAACGAAAGTAACAAAGTAGTGTTATTAATGAACGAATGCAACAAAGCAGTGTTATTAATGAACGAAAGTAATAAAATAGTGTTATGAATGAACGAAAGTAATAAAGCAGTCTTATGAATGAAAGAAAGTAACAAAGCAGCCTTAATAATGAACGAAAGTAACAAAGCTGTGTTATGAATGAACGAAAGTAACAAAACAGTGTTATGAATGAATGAAAGTAACAAAGCAGTGTTATGAATGACAGAAAGTAACTAAAACAGCGTGAGGAATGAAGCAAAGTAACAAAGCTGTGTTATGAATGACCGAAAGTAACAAAGCAGTCTTATGAATGAACGAAAGTAACAAAGCAGACTTATGAATGAACAAAAGTAACAAAAAAGAATTATGAATGAACGAAAGTAACAAAGCACTATTATGAATGTATGAAAGTTACATAGCAGGCTTATGAATGAACGAAAGTAACAAAGTAGTGTTATGAATGATCGAAAGTAACAAAGCAGTGTTATGAACGAGCGAAAGTAACAAAGCAGTGTTATGAATGTACGAAAGTTACATATCAGCATTATGAATGAACGAAAGTAACAAAGCAGTGTTATAAATGAACGAAAGTAACAAACCAGTGTTATGAAGGAACGAAAGTAACACAGCAGTGTTATGAATGAACGAAAGTAACAAAGCAGTATTATGAATGAACGAACGAAACACAGCAGTGTTATGAATGAACGAAAGTATAAAACAGCGTGAGGAATGAAGGAAAGTAACAAAGCAGCTTATGAATGTACGAAAGTAACACAGTAGTGTTATGAACGAACGAAAGTAACAAAGCATTGGTATTAATGAATTATAGTAACAAAGCTGCCTTATGACTGAACGAATGTAACAAAGCCGAGTTATGAATGAACAAAAGTAACAAAGCAGTGGTATGAATGAACGAAAGTAACAAAGCAGTGTTATGAATGAGCGAAAGTAAAAACACAGTATTATGAATGAACGAAAGTTACATAGCAGCCTTTTGAATGAACGAAAGAAACAAAGCAGCATTATTAATGAACGAATGTAACAAAACAGCCTTATGTATGAACGAAAGTAACAAAGCAGCCTTATGAATAAACCAATGTAACAAATCAGTGTTATGAATGAATGAAAGTAACAAAGCTGTGTTATGAATGAATGAAAGTAACAAAGCAGTGTTATGAATGAACGAAAGAAACAAAGCAGTGTTATGAATGAAAGAAAGTAACAAAGCAGTGTTATGAATGAACGAAAGTAACAAAGCAGTGTTATGAATGAAGGAAAGTAACAAAGCAGTGTTATGTATGAACGAAAATAACAAAACAGTGTTACGAATGAACAAAAGTAACAAATCATTGTTATGAATGAACGATAGTAACAAAACAGCGTGAGTAATGAAGGAAAGGAACAAATCTGCCTTATGTATGAACAAAGGTAACAAATCAGTGTTATGAATGAACGAAAGTATAAAACAGCGTGAGGAATGAAGGAAAGTAACAAAGCAGCTTATGAATGTACGAAAGTAACCAAGCAGTGTTATGAATGAATGAACGAAAGTAACAAAACAGTGTTATGAATGAAAGAAAGTAACAAAGAAGTGTTATGAATGAACGAAAGTAACAAAGCAGTGTTATGAATGAACAAAAGTAACAAACCAGATTTATGAATGAACGAAAGTAACAAAGCAGTGGTATGAATGAACGAAAGTAACACAGCAGTGTTATGAAAGAACGAAAGTTAAATAGCAGCCTTTTGAATGAACGAAAATAACAAAACAGCCTTATGAATGAACGAAAGGAACAAAGCAGACTTATGAATGAAAAGAAATAACAAAGCTTTGTTATGAATGAACAAAACTAACAAAGCTGCGTTATGAATGAACTAAAGTAACAAAGCTGTGTTATAAATGAAAGAAAGTAACACAGCAGTGATATGTGTGAATGAAAGTAACAAAGCTGAGTTATGAATGAACGAATGAAACACAGCAGTGTTATGAATGAACGAAAGTATAAAACAGCGTGAGGAATGAAGGAAAGTAACAAAGCAGCTTATGAATGTACGAAAGTAACACAGTAGTGTTATGAACGAACGAAAGTAACAAAGCATTGGTATTATTGAATTATAGTAACAAAGCAGCCTTATGAATAAACCAATGTAACAAACCAGTGTTATGAATGAAAGGAAGTAACAAAGCTGTGTTATGAATGAATGAAAGTAACAAAGCAGCTTATGAATGAAAGAAAGTAACAAAGCAGTGTTATGAATGAACGAATGTAATTCTACAGTGTTTTGAATGAACGAAAATAACAAAGCAGTTCTATGAATGAACGAAAGTAACAAAGTAGTGTTATGAATGAACCAAGTAACAAATCAGTGTTATGAATGAACGAAAGTAACAAAGCAGTGTTATGAATGAACGACAATAACAAAGCAATGTTATGAATGAAGGAAAATAACACAGCAGTGTTATGAATGAACAAAAGTAACAAAGCAGTGTTATGAATGAACGAAAGTAACAAAGCAGTGTTATGAATGAACGAAAGTAACACAGCAGTGTTATGAATGAACCAAGTAACAAATCAGTGTTATGAAAGAACGAAAGTAACGAAATAGCGCCAGTAATGAACAGAGGACAACAAAGAAGAGTGACGAATTAACAGATGGTAACAAACAGAGCAGCAGTATGAAAATGATCAGAGGGCAACATACAGAGCAATAATTTGAAGAATGAATGGAGTGTGAATAACATAGCAGCAAGTTCCAGAATGAACAGAGTTTAACAAACAGAGCAAATGTTTTAAGAATGAATAATGAGTAACAAACAGAGAAGCAATTTCAATAATGAAAAGAGAGTTAACAAACGTGGAACACGTTGAATACTGAACAGAGAGTTAATGAACATGGCAGCAATCTTAGAAATGAACAGAAAGTTAACAAATATTGTAACAAGCTGAAGAGAGTGAGCAGAGAAGAGAGATAACATACATGGCAACAGGCTTAGCAATGAAGAGAAAGTTAACAAATATTGCAACAAGCTGAAGAGCGAACAGAGAAGAGAGATAACATAATTGGCAACAAGTTGAAAACTGAACAGAGAGTGTAGAAACAAAGCAACAGCCTGAAGATTGAACAGAGTGTTAACAAACATGGCAACTCGGTGAAAATTGAATAGAGAGTTAACAAACATGGAAACAAGCTGAAAAATGAGCAGAGAGTTAACAGACATGGCAATAAGGTGAAGAACTAAAACAGAATTAACAAGCATGGCAGCAGTCATAAAAATGAACAGAGAGTTACAAACATGGCAACAATCTGAAAATGAACAGAGTTAACAGAAATCGCAACTGGCTGAAAAATTGACAGAGAGTTAACAAATATAGCAACAAGCTGGAAAATTCACAGTGAGCTAATAAACATGGCAACTAGCTGAAGAATGAACAGAGAGTTAACACACATGGTACCAAACTTAAAAATGAACAGAGAGTTAAAAAACAGTGCCACATGCTGAAACATGAACAGAGAGTTAAAAGACATGACAACCAGCTGATAATTGAACAAAGAGTTAACATGGGTTACAGCAAAGTGAAAAATGAACAGAGAGTTCACAAACATAGCAAGAAGGTGAGAAATGAACAAAGAGTTAATAAACAAATCAGCAGGCTTAATAATGAATAGAGAATTAACAAATATTCAACATGCTGAAGAATGAAAAGAGAGTTAACAAACATGACAATAACCTGAAACATGAACAGAGAGTTAATATAAATGGCAAAATGTGATGAACGCACAAAGAGTTAACAATCATATCAACACGATGAAAAATGAACAGAGATTTAATAAACATCTTTACAAGCTTAGAAAAGGAAAGAGAGTTAACAAACAATGCAACGAGCTCAAAGATGAACAGAGAGTTAGCAAAAATGACAACAATCTGAAAATGAACAGGGTGTTAACAAACATAGTACCAAGTTGAAAACTTATCAGAGAATTAACAAACATAGCAAAAGGCTAAAGAATGAACAGAGAGTTAACAAATTTAACAGTAGCCTGAGGGAAGAACAGAGAGTTAAAAACATATCACCAGGCTGAAGAATGAACAGAGAGATAATAAACATTGCAAGAGCTGAAAAATGAAAAAAGAGTAAAAAAACAATGGCAACTATTTGAAAAATGAACAGAGTGTTAACAAGCATGGTATGAGGTTGAAAAATGAACATAGAATTAACAAACATGGCAACAATCTGAAAATGAAAAGACTTGACAAACAATGCAACAAGCTGAATAATGAACAGAGAGTTAACAAACATGGCAACAATCTTAAAAATGAACAGAGAGATAATAAAAATAGGAACAAGCTGAAAATGAACATTGATGTAACAAACATAGTAACAAGCTGAAAAATTCACAGAGAGTCAACAGACATAAAAACAAGCTGAAGAATGAATAGAGACTTAACAAACATGGCATAACTCTGAAAAGAAACAGAGAGTGAACAAACGTGGAACAAGTTGAAAAATGAGCAGAGAGTTAATTAACATGGCAACAAACTTAGAAACGATCAGAGAGTTAACACATATCGCAACAGGCTGAAGAGTGAACAGAGAATAGAGCTAACATACATGGCAACAAATTGAAAACTGAACAGAGAGTGTAGAAACAAAGCAACAGCCTGAAGATTGAACAGAGTGTTAACTAACATAGCAAGGGGCTTAAAAACGAATAGAGTGTTAACAAATATGGCAACACAGTGAAAAATGAACAGAGAATTAACAAACATGGCAACAAGTGGAAAAAAACATAGTTAACAAACGTGGCAAAAAGCTGAAAAATAAACAGAGAGGTAACAAAAATGGCAACAAGCTGAAAAATGAACAGAGAGTTCAAAGACATGGCAATGGCGGAAAAAACCAGAGTTAACAGACATGGTAAAAAGCTGAAAAATAAACAGAGGTAACAAAAATGGTAACAAGCTGAAAAATTAACAGAGAGCTAATAAACATGGCAACTAGCTGAATGAACACAGAGTTAACACACATGGAAATAAGCTTTAAAATGAACTGAGAGTTAACAAACATATATACAGGCTAAAAATGAACAGAGAGTTAATAAACATGACGACAAGCTGAAAAATGAAACGAGAGTTTGCAAATATGGCAACAAGATATAAAATAAACAGAGTTTTAATAAACATGGTAATTAGCTTAGAAATGAACAGAGATTTAACAAATATACCAAGATGCTGAAAAATGAACAGATAGTTAACAAACATAGCAACAAGTTGAAAAATGAACAGAGGGTTAATATACATAGCTACAACTGAAAAATGAACATAGAGTTAATAATATAGCAAAAAGCTGAAAAATGAACCTAGAGTTAACAAACAAAGCAACACACTGAAAATGAACAGAGAGTTAATAAACATGGCAACAGGCTGAAAAATGAACAAAGTGAACAGACATAGCAACAGGCTGAAGAATGAACAGAGAGTTAACAAACATAACAGAAGCCTGAAAAATGAGCAGACAGTTAACAATCATAGCAACAAGTTGAAGAATGAACAGAGAGTTAACAAACATAACAGAAGCCTGAAAAATGAGCAGACAGTTAACAATCATAGCAACAAGTTGAAGAATGAACAGAGAGTTAACAAACATAACAGAAGCCTGAAAAATGAGCAGACAGTTAACAATCATAGCAACAAGTTGAAGAATGAACAGAGAGTTAATAAACAGTAGCAGCTGCCTGAAGAAAAGAGAGAGTTACAAACATAGCAGCAGTTGGAAGACTGAACAGACAGTTACAACCATAACAGTAACTTGAGGAACGGGCAGTGAGTTACAACCGTAACAGTAGCCTGAAGAACGAGAACTGAGTTACAACCATAACAGTAGCCTGAAGAACGAGAAGTGAGTTACAACCATAACAGTAGCCTGAAGAACGAGGAGAGAGTTACAACCATAACAGTAGCCCCAAGAACGGACAGAGAATTAATAAACATAGCAGCATGGAGAGTAAACCGATGTTAATATTCAGAGAAAGAATTGTACATAGCATGAAATCAATTCTCGCTTGTGCAGAGACATTACTAACGAGACAATCAGAGAAAACGTGCATTGCCGGTACAAGAAATCAGCGCTCACGTGTACAGAGACGTGACTGATGTAAGCCTGAGGGAAACAAAGCAATGTTGCTGCAAGAAATCAGCGCTCACGTGTACAGAGACGTGACTGATGTAACAATGCTATTCTGTTTGAAAAGGCAGAATGCCTGACAAAGACTAAGTTTGGTATTAACCAGTGCTGTGACTTCTACTGAAGCTATGGGAGAGTTATTAACTTGCTCATGAATACTTAAGTTAACAGTTTAAATAAAATGGAGTTTACTATTATGTTACTAGACTACATGCAGTACAACCCAGATACTCAACACATCCACACACTGGTATTAAATATCCACAAGTTCAATGAAACAGGCTGTCGTTCTACTTCACTGGCACAGAACAGATAGCGTGATCCACAAAGTCTGTTGTCAGACATATTATATAACATTTATTAACGACAGAATGTGAGATGACATACGTGAGGATGAGTGAAAAGACTCCTTTGGCTAAAACATCATTACAAAAGAGAGTCCTGGCGTGAGCATTCAGACCCCACATGGGAGCAAAGATTCAGACCCCACAAGGGAGCAAAGATTCAGACCCCACAAGGGAGCAAAGATTCAGACCCCACATGGGAGCAAAGATTCAGACCCCACAAGGGAGCAAAGATTCAGACCCCACATGGGAGCAAAGATTCAGACCCCACAAGGGAGCAAAGATTCAGACCCCACATAGGAGCAAAGATTCAGACCCCACAAGGGAGCAAAGATTCAGACCCCACATGGGAGCGAAGATTCAGTCCCATGAAGGGAGCAAAGATTCAGACCCCACATGGGAGCAAAGACCCTACATTCAATGCAACAAAAAGTATGCGCACATACGCACAGTTCCAACAAGGGATATAACTCATCTCAGAACTTCCATTCTAAACTGCACACTTTGGGCCAAGGCCGTAACTACTCAGAAATATTAGACCTACATTTAAAACATGAATTCCGTTTAACTCGTCCTGGGAAAACTTTCAAAAGAAACAACTTTGCTCTACATGTTACAATCACTGACTCAAACCACATTGACTAACTCAAAAAATCTTCCTCTAACTCTGGCCTCTTAACTCAAGAATAATTTAAAAACTACTCCAAAATTAGTGAACCAGTTTCGTGAACTTCACCCAAGAGACAGCCAAGTCTCGTGCAAATCCATGTTTTACAACTTTCCGGTGTCTTAACAAACATGACAGAAGTTTGCTCAAGCCTGACTTGAATTACTCTGCCGTGTCAATACAGCGGGCTACCTACACATTTCACGAACTTCCTGACCAAAAGTTACATATGAACTTTTTATATTTTGAAACTTACGTATGCCGGTAACAATAAACAAGGTCTTAACTCTGACTATGGTTACTATAATATCGATTATATCTCTTCAGCTATAGTAAGCTAACTATCAGAAAACACTAAACCATTACAACGTAACTGATGTAAGTTAGAGAGACAGAGAGTAGTAATGCTACTATAAGAAATCAATGCTCACGTGCACAGAGACGTAACTGGTAG
This sequence comes from Achatina immaculata, assembly GCA_009760885.1. Taxonomy (NCBI): domain Eukaryota; kingdom Metazoa; phylum Mollusca; class Gastropoda; order Stylommatophora; family Achatinidae; genus Lissachatina; species Lissachatina immaculata. The sequence continues at coordinate 868,215 of CM019714.1, forward strand.
AACCCTCAGAGAACGTGACCTGTGACAATAGAAAACCGTCTTGTTCTATAGAAGAGGAGACTAATGATATTACTGCGACAGCTGGTGAGTGGGACAGATGTTCTCAATATTGCTTTTATTAACGGATTTCATGAACGCCAGCAAAATATTGACTGGGCCCCTCAAGACAAAGACGGTAGCCATGTTTCCCTGCCCACAGACAAAACATATTCAAATGTATCTATTGATAACAAAGAGCAATTCCATAGGGTTTCTAGTAATATGACAGAGAGGCGGAGTGAATATAACGCACAGATGGTCAGATTAGCAAAAATAAAAAAGCAGTAAAGATTCCTCCAGTCACGAAGACTTGACTGCCTAGTTCGTGGTGACATCGTACACAGCTGTCGAATATTTCATCAGAAACCAGCTACAGAAGAGATACGAAAAGCATTGTTACCTGTAAAGTTTAGTTTGTTGAGAAATAAGTCTCACGATCCGTTAACTTTCTCTGTGTTGTCTATAACATGTGCACAAGTATTGTAGATGTAACTAGGACCTAAAAATAACTTGTTCTTACAGTTTATAAAATTATACATGAGTTTGGAAGAAATGAAAGTTATCTATCTATCTATCTATCTATCTATCTATCTATCTATCTATCTATCTATCTATCTATCTATCTATCTATCTCTATCTATCTATCCATCCATCCATCCATCTATCTATCTATCTATCTATCTATCTATCTCTATCTATCTATCTATCTATCTATCTATCTATCTATCTATTCCATATGTCTATCCTATCTGTCTGTCCTATCTGTCTGTGCTATCTATTCGGACTGAATATATTCTCTGTCTGTTCTAGATATCTTATCTATACCCCGTTTGTCTATCCTATCTGACTGTCCTAACTATCCCATCTGTATCCCGTCTGTCTATCTTATCTGTCTACGCTATCTATCCATTCTGTCTATACTATCTGTCTATCCTATCTGTCTACGCTATCTGTCTGTGCTATCTATCCATTCTGTCTATCCTATCTGTCTGTCCTATCTGTCTGTCCCATCTATCCCATCTGTATCAAGTCTGTCTATCCTATCTGTCTATCCTATCTGTCTGTCCCATACATCCCATCTGTATCAAGTCTGTCTATCCTATCTGTCTGTCTTATCTTTCCCGTGTGTATTCCGTCTGCTTATCCTATTTGTATGTCCTATCAATCCCATCTGTATCCCGTCTGTCTATCCTTTCTGTCTGTCCTATCTATCCCATCTGTATCTCATCTGTCTATCCTATGTGTCTGTCCTATCTCTCCATCTGCCTATCCTATTGACTGTCCTATCTATCCCGTTTGTTTATCCTATATGTCTGTGCTGTCTATCACGTCTGTCTACTTATTTGTCTATCCTATATGTCTGTGCTGTCTATCCGGTCTGTCTGTCCTATCTGTCTGCCGTATCTGTCTGTTCTATCTATCCCACCTGTATACAGTCTGTCTATCCTATATGTATGTCCTATCTATCCCATCTGTATCTCTTCTGTCTATCCTAACTGTCTATCATATATGTCTGTCCTATCTATCCCATCTATATCCCTTCTGTCTATCATGCCTCTACATCCTATCTGTCTGTCCTATCTATCCCATTGGTATCCTGTCTGTCTATCCTATCTATCTGTCCCATCTATCCCATCTGTATCTCTTCTGTCTTGTCTGTCCTATCTTTCCCATCTTTATCTCTTCTATCATGTCTCTCTATCCTATCTGCCTGTCCTATCTATCCCATCTATATCCTTTCTATCTATCCTATCTATCCCATCTATATCCTTTCTATCTATCCTATCTGTCTATCTTATTTGTCTGTTCTATCTATCCCACCTGTATCCCGTTTGCCTATCCTATTTGTCTATCCATCCTAACATATCCTATACATCTGTCCTATTTATCCTATATAGATATCCTACATATCTATATCCATCTATCCTATCCTATCCATCAATCTATCCTATCATATATATCTATAATCCCTTAAACATACTCTTACATTTTGAAATAAATTCATCTTTAAAATGCTTGTCTTTCGCCAACAACTTTTGTTTAGGTTGATAGGTACATCAAATTGGTCCTGATCTGTAAATTTAATGTAGTCCGCATGTAAATTATCTGTGTGTATTTTTTCAACAAATATCTGTATGCAGGAAACTCTCTAGTCTAGAGAGAAGAACAACAGCACGACTCCTTCAGATCATCAGAGGAAGTAACCCCACCACCCCCTCCCCCCAGACAAGTATTTCCACCCTATTAAACATTTATTTTTCTTTGTTATTATTAATGTTATTATTATGTTATTTTTATTGTTATTACTACTATGTTATTATTATTTGTCTCATACTGGAATTGAACCCACGATCTTCATATTAGGCACGGCACATCGAGGTGCATCTTACCCATTAAGCCAAGAAGAACCGGTATTGGTTGTAACAAACAAAATTACATTTATGTTCTCAATGTTTGTTTCGCATACTCCACAGCCAGCATGAAGCCTTTTCTGCTGTTTCTGAAAGGCTTCTCAATGCCCTTGCTCTTGCTTGTCCCTTTATGCCCAGTTGCTTACATAGGTCGTATGCTGATGTTGCTAAGAATCCTCTTGCTCCCACTTCTACAGCTATCACTTTTGCCTTGACTCCTGCCCCCTGCCTCAGTTGCTTAACCACATCATTGTACTTCTCACATTTGAATAGATGTTGCTCCTCTATTCTTGTTTCTTACAAAACAGTAAGCTCGATCATTATTAATTTCTGTTTTGGTATGGACTACAATACAATGTCAGGTCGCATTCCTGTGTTCTTAATGGCAGTTGGGTATTCTCTTCTTCCTGGTAGGTTCGCTATCACATCCCACTCATTTCCAACATCTAGCAGTGATGGTAAGGGAATGTTCCTGATTTCAATATTCACTGTCGTACCAGCACCTATGAAGTATTTAATTGGGATTCAACTCTTCTGCTGTTCTTTGCTTTATCTTTTGCCCTGTCTACAATGGCTACTAGTTCCTGCAGCACTCTGTTGTGCCGCCAGGTGTAGCTTCCTTGACCTAATAATACTCTGCTTGCTGACAGCACGTGTTCTAATGCTTGTCTTTTGTTGCAGAGGAGGCACTTTGTATTTTCTGATGCACCCCATTTGTGTAGGTTGGAATCTGAGACTTGACCTGAGGCTTGAAGCAGTGACTTGACACTGGACTTCAGAAATAAAGCAATGATTTGAGACTTGAAGTGGTAAAATGAGACTTGATATGTAACTTTAAGTGGCAAAATGAGACTTGATATGTGCCTTAAAGCGGTAAAAAGAGACTTGATATGTGACTTTAAGCGGCAAAATGAGACTTGATATGTGATTTGAAGCGGTAAAATGAGACTTAATTTTAGACTTAAACGTTGAATTGAGACTTGAAATGAGATTTGAAGCAGAGACTTTAAATTTGACATGAGAATTGAAGCAGTGACTTGAGACATAAAACAAGTGTAACATAATTCCTTAATTCTGGAATTGTTCTTTTATTTAACGTTATAGGGGAGTTAACTAGTGATTTATTTGGTAGATTGACGTAGTTCTTAGCGCAGTAAGTTATGTTTTTAAAGTACAGGTCAACTATAGGTCAGGTTTGGCACTTTGAAGATCATTTCTTGTCATGTCCAGGCACGGGATTTTTTTGTACAGTTAACTAAAGTTATTTAGGACATATTTGTTTAATTTGTTATTTTTAGCTACAGAAAAGCTTGAAACAGGATTGTTGTTTTTAGTTTATTGTCCAAGGTCATAAGGAGTTAATTTTTGCACGGATTGAGATTTTAGGTAGAAATGTTTTAATCACGATTTTTGTATTCCACGAGATAGAATCTTCTAGAAGATTTAGGAATAGGAATTATAGTTGATATTTAAGGACCAAAACTCTTACATAGGGATTATAATGATTAGATTTGATTAGTGTGAGATTCATTATGACTGCAAATTCATTATGTGGAATTTGACTGAGAAGGATGTTTCAGATGGGATGCAAGGATGTGATCTGTTAGTTATTTTTTTTAAACTTATGGATCCAATGTATAAATTGTTGATGCAGCTACGAGTTAGAAATAGTTTATAACTGAAGAAATGTGAATTAGTTCTATAGAGATTTTTTAGGAATTTTAAGTCCGATATTTTTGGTGATATGAAGTTGTATGTAAGGATGCATGGAATTTTCAGAGAATTTGTAAGTTGGCTCTTATTCCATTATGTTGAATGCCTGTTTTTCCTAGCTGAGAGTGATTGTTGCCCACCCTCGCCCTATATGGTGAACTAGTTCTCGCCAGGGAGAAGAGTTGGATTATTCATCTGTTTACTCAATTTATTGCTACATCCTCACTTATTCACCACTCATTTTTCCCATAATAAATACGTGAAATTCCTGTAATCAATTTGAGTGCTAGTGGTTCTCAAACTGTTGAGATGTGTTCGTTACAGTTACACACTAAAATTCTCAGATATAATCAGAAGATTGAGGAAGAAAAATTAGTTCCGTTTATCACTTGGGTGGCGTCTTTACACAATTGCGAAGTACTTTAATTAGTGACGTGTCTTGGCACATACCAAACTACACACTCTTCAGCTGTCTCGGCACATACCAAACTACACACTCTTCAGCTGTCTTGGCACATACCAAACTACACACTCTTCAGCTGTCTTGACACATACCAAACTACACACTCTTCAGCTGTCTTGACACATACCAAACGACACACTCTTCAGCTGTCTTGGCACATACCAAACGACACACTCTTCAGCTGTCTTGGCACATACCAAACGACACTCTTCAGCTGTCTTGACACATACCAAACGACACACTCTTCAGCTGTCTTGACACATACCAAACGACACACTCTTCAGCTGTCTTGGCACATACCAAACTACACTCTTCAGCTGTCTTGGCACATACCAAACTACACACTCTTCAGCTGTCTTGGCACATACCAAACTACACACTCTTCAGCACTGTGTTCTCGGCCGTGCTCATGGACGCTTCCGGAAGCTCGAAGGAAAATATATTCCGTTAAAGTATAGAACAGACGGAAAGCTCTTTAATTTAAGGCGATTAAAAGCTGCCTCAAAAGTTATGAATTGAAAATCAAAGACTTTGCCGATGATTGTACACTAATTGCTAACTCAATATCTAACATGCAAATTATCACTGATAACTTCTCGGAGGCATGTGACAACTGTGGCCTTACGATCAACATGGGAAAAACAGAAGTTGTATGTCAACCCGCCCCCAACAAAGAATATACTGACCCGTAATTCGTGATAAAGGGACGAAAGCTACAATTCGTAGAAAACTTCACTTATTGTGGCAGTACCCTTTCCAGAGATGTCAGACTTGATGCTGAAATCAGCAACAGAATAGCTAAAGCCAGCACAGCATTTGGGAGGCTACGATAAAATGTATGAGAAAGAAGAGAACTCAGTGTTACCACCAAGTTAAAGGTCTATAAAACTGGTGTTCTGACCGCACTAATGTATGCAGCCGAAACATGGACAGTCTTCAGTAGGCATGCAAGACAACTAAATCATTTCCATCTAGGCTGTCTCAGGAAAATACTAAACATCAAGTGGCAGCAACTGATTGCTTATACTGAAGTACTCACAAGAGCCAATATTCCAAGAATCTACACAATGCTTCAAAAGGCGTAAATCCATTGGACAAAGTATGTGGTCAGAATGAGTAACGCTCGACTGCCCAAACAACTCCTTTATAGGGAACTTTTGAACGGAAAACGGAAAGCTGGAGGGCAAAAAAAGCGTTACAAGGATACGCTCAAAACCTCACTCAAGGCCTTCGGGACAGACACAAACTCCTGGGAGTCCAAAGCACAAGTCCGGCCATCGTAGAGGGCTTTAACCACTCTGGGTTCCCAGAAAGCTGAGCGCTCAAGAACTGAAAGTGCCCAGCACAAACGTGCAATGCGAAAAGTCAAGGAGGCACAGGCAAGCACAACTGGATCTGGACATTTATGTTCCGTGTGTGGCAAAACTTTTAGAGCTTGTATAGCACGGACACACCTCACCCTATTTAGACCAAGATGAAGATGTGGTCATCATCGAAGACGATGGAAGAACAACAACAACACCAAACTACACACTCTTCAGCTGTCTTGGCACATACCAAGCTACACACTCTTCAGCTGTCTTGGCACATACCAAGCTACACACTCTTCAGCTGTCTTGGCACATACCAAGCTACACACTCTTCAGCTGTCTTGGCACATACCAAACTACACACTCTTCAGCTGTCTTGGCACATACCAAACTACACACTCTTCAGCTGTCTTGGCACATACCAAACTACGCACTCTTCAGCTGTCTTGACACATACCAAACTACGCACTCTTCAGCTGTCTTGGCACATATCAAACTACGCACTCTTCAGCTGTCTTGGCACATATCAAACTACGCACTCTTCAGCTGTCTTGGCACATACCAAGCTACACACTCTTCAGCTGTCTTGGCACATACCAAACGACACACTCTTCAGCTGTCTTGGCACATACCAAACGACACACTCTTCAGCTGTCTTGGCACATACCAAACTACACACTCTTCAGCTGTCTTGGCACATACCAAACTACACACTCTTCAGCTGTCTTGGCACATACCAAACGACATACTCTTCAGCTGTCTTGACACATACCAAACTACACACTCTTCAGCTGTCTTGGCACATACCAAGCTACGCACTCTTCAGCTGTCTTGGCACATACCAAACTACACACTCTTCAGCTGTCTTGGCACATACCAAACTACACACTCTTCAGCTGTCTTGGCACATACCAAGCTACGCACTCTTCAGCTGTCTTGGCACATACCAAGCTACGCACTCTTCAGCTGTCTTGGCACATACCAAGCTACGCACTCTTCAGCTGTCTTGGCACATACCAAGGTACACACTCTTCAGCTGTCTTGGCACATACCAAGGTACACACTCTTCAGCTGTCTTGGCACATACCAAGCTACGCACTCTTCAGCTGTCTTGGCACATACCAAGGTACACACTCTTCAGCACGGTGTTCTCGGCCGTGCTCATGGACGCTTCCGGAAGCTCGAAGGAAAATTTATTCCGTTAAAGTATAGAACAGACGGAAAGCTCTTTAATTTAAGGCGATTAAAAGCTGCCTCAAAAGTTATGAATTGAAAATCAAAGACTTTGCCGATGATTGTACACTAATTGCTAACTCAATATCTAACATGCAAATTATCACTGATAACTTCTCGGAGGCATGTGACAACTGTGGCCTTACGATCAACATGGGAAAAACAGAAGTTGTATGTCAACCCGCCCCCAACAAAGAATATACTGACCCGGAATTCGTGATAAAGGGACAAAAGCTACAATCCGTAGAAAACTTCACTTATTGTGGCAGTACCCTTTCCAGAGATGTCAGACTTGATGCTGAAATCAGCAACAGAATAGCTAAAGCCAGCACAGCATTTGGGAGGCTACGATAAAATGTATGAGAAAGAAGAGAACTCAGTGTTACCACCAAGTTAAAGGTCTATAAAACTGGTGTTCTGACCGCACTAATGTATGCAGCCGAAACATGGACAGTCTTCAGTAGGCATGCAAGACATCTAAATCATTTCCATCTAGGCTGTCTCAGGAAAATACTAAACATCAAATGGCAGCAACTGATTCCTGATACTGAAGTACTCACAAGAGCCAATATTCCAAGCATCTACACAGTGCTTCAAAAGGCGTAAATCCATTGGACAAAGTATGTGGTCAGAATGAGTAACGCTCGACTGCCCAAACAACTCCTTTATAGGGAACTTTTGAGCGGAAAACGGAAAGCTGGAGGGCAAAAAAAGCGTTACAAGGATACGCTCAAAACCTCACTCAAGGCCTTCGGGACAGACACAAACTCCTGGGAGTCCAAAGCACAAGTCCGGCCATCATGGAGGGCTATAACCACTCTGGGTGCCCAGAAAGCTGAGCGCTCAAGAACTGAAAGTGCCCAGCACAAACGCGCAGTGCGAAAAGTCAAGGAGGCACAGGCAAGCACAACTGGATCTGGACATTTATGTTCCGTGTGTGGCAAAACTTTTAGAGCTTGTATAGCACGGACACACCTCACCCTATTTAGACCAAGATGAAGATGTGGTCATCATCGAAGACGATGGAAGAACAACAACAACACCATACCATACCATTCTATTTTAATTAGCGCAGTGACCAACCCTTGTCTTCACTGCCGGCACAATTTTCATTGTTGTCGGGTGTTATCTGTCATGGTATACTTCTTTAACTGTTTTCATTCATATGATGGCGGCTAGTTAGTTGTTGCTCGCCACTAAAACTACTAAAATTGCTGCACGTTCGCCACTAAAACTACTATAATTGCTGCACGTTGGCCACTAAACCTACTATTACTGCTGCACGTTCGCCACTAAAACTACTATCATTGCTGCACGTTGGCCACTAAACCTACTATTACTGCTGCACGTTCGCCACTAAAACTACTATAATTGCTGCACGTTGGCCACTAAACCTACTATTACTGCTGCACGTTCGCCACTAAAACTACTATCATTGCTGCACGTTGGCCACTAAACCTACTATTACTGTTGCACGTTCGCCACTAAAACTACTAGAATTGCTGCACGTTACACACTAAACCTACAATAATTGCTGCACGTTCGCCACTAAAACTACTAAAATTGCTGCACGTTCGCCACTAAACCTACTATTACAGCTGCACGTTCGCCACTAAACCTACTATAATTGCTGCACGTTCGCCACTAAACCTACTATAATTGATCCACGTTCGCCACTAAACCTACTATAGTTGATGCACGTTCGCCACTAAACCTACTATAATTGCTGCACGTTAGACACTAAACCTACGATAATTGCTGCACGTTAGACACTATATCTACTATAATTGTTGCACGTTACACACTAAACCTACTATAATTGCTGCACGTTGGACAGTAAACCTACTATAATTGCTGCACGTTCGCCACTAAACCTACTATAATTGATGCATGATAGACACTAAATCTACTATAATTGTTGCACGTTCGCCACTAAATCTACTATAATTACTGCACGTTAGAAATTAAACCTACTATAATTGCTGCACGTTAGAAACTAAACCTACTATAATTACTTCACGTTAGACACTAAACCTACTATAATTGCTGAACGTTAGATACTAAACATACTATAATTGCTGCACTTTAGACACTAAACCTACTATAATTGCTGCACGTTCGCCACTATACCTACTATAATTGCTGCACGTTAGACACTAAACCTACTATAATTGCTGCACGTTAGACACTAAACCTACTATAATTGCTGCACGTTAGACACTAAACCTACTATAATTGCTGCACGTTCACCACTATACCTACTATAATTGCTGCACGTTAGACACTAAACCTACTATAATTGCTGCACGTTAGACACTAAACCTACTATAATTGCTGCACGTTACACACTAAACCTACTATAATTGTTGCACGTTAGACACTAAACCTACTATAATTGCTGCACGTTACACACTAAACCTACTATAATTGCTGCACGTTAGACACTAAACCTACTATAATTGCTGCACGTTAGAAACTAAACCTACTATAATTGCTGCACGTTAGACACTACAAATACTATATTTGCTGCACGTTAGAAACTAAACCTACTATAATTGCTGCACATTAGACACTAAACCTACTATAATTGCTGCACGTTAGACACTAAACCTACTATAATTGCTGCACGTGGCCAGTCCCTCTCTGCAGAATTTGTTTTCCTGCCTAGACGATCTCTATCTTTCATGACTATGAGCACATTTCCATTGTTGCTCGTATCTGTCATTCTCTTTTCAGCCTTTGATATTGCTTAACTTAGTGCCAAGTACAGACAGCTTTTTTTTTAAAGTACAATAGTATTCTGTAATTGTGCAAGAAAGTTTCTGTTTTCTTTTGCTTGGAATTGTTAGCTACTAGAATTAGCATTAGTACTGAGATTATTGAGTTGTGTATAGACATTGTGAATACAGTGAACAAGACTTTTGAGACGTAAGTCTTGTATAGACATTGTGAACACAGTGAATAAGACTTTTGAGACGTGAGTCTTGTTTAGATTGTGAAACGGTGTACAAGACTTTTATAACCTTGAATTTGGGACAGTTTCAACTGTGCCTAGTACAGTGTGTCTACCTAACCTTGCTTAGGCAGTGTGTCTACCCAAACTTGTCTATTGCAGCGCGTCTACCTAACCTTGCCTAGTGCAGTGTGTCTAACCAACTGTGCCTAGTGCAGTGTGTCTACCCAACTGTGCCTAGTGCAGTATGTCTACCCAACCTTGCCTAGTGAAGTGTGTCTACCTAACCTTGCCTAGTGCAGTGTCTACCCAACTCTGCCTAGTGCAGTGCCTACCCAACCTTGCCTAGTGTAGTGCCTACCCAACCTTACCTAGTGCAGTGTTTACCTAACCTTGCCTAGTGCAGTGCCTACCCAACTTTGCTTAGTGCAGTGTCTACCCAACCTTGCCTAGTGCAGTGTCTACCCAACCTTACCTAGTGCAGTGTCTACCCAACCTTACCTAGTGTAGTGTCTACCCAACCTTACCTAGTGCAGTGTCTACCCAACCTTACCTAGTGCAGTGTCTACCCAACCTTACCTAGTGTAGTGTCTACCCAACCTTACCTAGTGCAGTGTCTACATAACCTTACCTAGTGCAGTGTCTACCTAACCTTGCTGTGTCTGTGCATCCATCCTCGTCTTGTGGATCCCGAACCCGTTGTGTGTCAGTGGAGCATCACATTCCTGTGAAAAGCCTGTACAACATCATCATCATCATCATCGTCATCATCCTTTTAATGTCCCTCATTGTATCTCCATTATTAGTTAGTAGTGACCCAAGATATTCAAAACTCTGCACTTCTTACAATTTTTCCTCATTGATACATATTTCATCTGTCTTATTTGTTTTGTCAGTGTCATCAATTTAGTTTTCTTCGCATTAAGATAGAGGTTTTGGTCTTCGCTGTTCTTAGGGACTGACATAATTAGTTTTTCCATTCATTTTTGTCTTGTGGACAGTAATGCTGTGCCTTAAGCGTATCTAATCTATATGGTGCTAGTGGCCATATTTTCTTGACCTTCAAGTCTTAGAAGTATATAGTTATATGGTATTAGTGGCCATATTTTCCCTGACCTGTCATGTCTTAGAAGTATATAGTTACATGGTGTTAGTGTCCATATATTCCTTGACCTGTCATGTCTTAAAGATATATAGTTATATGTCGTTAGTGGCCATATTTTCCTTGACCTGTCAGCACACTAGAGGGTGATATGGTCGGTATTCACGTCCGGCCGCCTTTCCTTCCCCAAGTCCAGAAGAAGTCTGGTACCCATTTCTACAGCTGCTTGACTGGGGCGCCTCTGACCGGATTCGAACCGCCGATTTTTGCCATGAGAGTCTGGTGCACTAACCACTTCGCCATTCAGAGGCCCATCGATTTGCACGGCGAGGAAAAAAAAAGACACAGGCTTTGTAGCACCAGGCACGCCGTCATATAACCCCTTCTTGTCTATAGGTTCTTCAGCAAAATCTAACCGTTCATGTTTAGATGGTCCTTTCAATTATAATATGTTGGAGGTCTTGCTCCTCCTATCCTGAAACAAAAAAAATAATTAGTGTACAAGTATACAACTATAGACAAAGCCACTGCAGTAAAACTGTCATACCAAAATGTATTAACTAGGAAAACAATTAGGAGCAGCTTTATTACTTAAAGAGTACACAGTTGTGACATTTCGGCGTGAGCCTTAATCATACAAAAACACACATGACGAAGAATTAGAGAGAGGAGATATAGATTCACATGAATCCTATGTTAAAAATTCTAAATAAATGAACTGAACTGAGCGCTTGAAAGAATACGTAGATTTTCCGACGCTAGTTCAGAAATGCGACCACTGCTATGTTCAAAATGAACAGACTGTCATGTGTGTGAATGTCACATGTTTGACATTTAACACTTGTTACTTTTTAACTGGTCTGATAACAAACGTGGCATTTCATCATATTTGTCATAACTGAAGTTTCTGAAATCAGAATATGCATAACAAATCTGAACTGAATGCAGGAAGTCCCAAGAGAATAAGTAAAATAGACCCGCTTCAGAGCAAAGAGCACACCGATACTATAAGAAATGTACATACAAGAGCAATGACTTGACACAGATGAGAGACATTGCACAAGCTCATTCAACTTTCTCACCTTTTCTACCATGACTATCAATAAAGATTGCTCACAGTTACTAAACTGCTTATCCTCAACGTTAATTAACTCTAAATAACAGCTCAGTGTTTTGCCAAAGGTTATTTATTATTATGAATAAAGTCCCAGACTCATCCTTTCTCACTGACTCAGAAGTAAACTTACCTTGGCTCGTGTGTCATATTTGTTGGTCTAATATTTTCTTCATCAAAACAACGGCTGTCATCTGATTACTCCTTATGTATTCACTCCTCTTCATCACTTTAGTCAAGATCAGAATTATTTCAAGCGTATTATCTGAATCTGACTCCAAATTAACAAAATATAATGTAGACATTGATACTCTGAACCCATCGTAAACAGGTGGCCATGACCTTTCATTGTTTACGACTTTTCACATGGTATCTTAAGTGTAAAATCAGCATAAAACATAATTTTTTGCATGAAAAGTGAGACTTAGACTTCCTTTGATAAATAAAAACAGTCGATGGGTATTATACAAAAACGGTGGTCTTATAGGAAGTACAAAAACTGTGATCTTATAGGATGTACAAAAATTGAGAACCGCTGCATTCAGGAATATGGAACGCTGTAACCACACGGGTAAAACTCGCTGTTCAGCTACACTTAACATTCTCTTCTTCAACAATTATAATCCCTCTCCACTAAGCTCCACTCCCTTCTCTCTTGTTATACATATTTCAGAATCTTCTCACGGCATCACATTACAACCCTCTACCCCAACTATAATCATCTATTTCACATTCTCCTAGCTAGGTTAATATTGTATCACTCTCTTTCTCCCATCCACGGTTTCCCCATCCACCATCCCCAGTTACGACCCACCGACCATACATCACAAGTCTCCATTTAAACAATCTCTACTCTCCACCATGCTCATTTCTGACACAGGGTCGAACAAGCCACATCTTCTTACAAGTTACAGCTAAGTGCTTTATTCATTTTTAAAAAAATATAGTAGTCATTTGAATCTTCACTTTATCTCCGCTATTTCTTCGTCCTGTATGTTTTTGTATGATTAGGGCTTACGCCGAAACGTCACAACTTTGTAGTTGTTAAGTAATAAAGCTGTTTCTACTTTTTTTCCTAGTTTATACATTTTGTACAAAAGGTGTAGTCTTATAGGAGGTTCTACTTTGTTGGATTCGAAGGAGGAAAGCAGTGCTGACGTTATGGTAGCGGTCAACACAAAATGTTCATACGTGTAAGACCAGTACAAGCACTGAACCAACCAGACAGACAACTTGGATGCAGACCACAGAGGGGTACATATACTGACCTTTGGGAACCATATATTAATATAGGATAGCAAGGCTAACTAGACTCACAAAGGGCACAAAATATCTTGACACAGGTCTGTGTACAACAAAGTCAAAAGATTGACAACATTCATGAAGTTGACCAGTGATAACGCGGAGAGGAAACACTCGCTTAAGAGACAAGAAGTGCAACTTCTCAAGATAATAAAAACAAGTGGCAACTTTTAGCCTTGAAACTTTGCGCTCTAGAAAATGGAAGAGCAGACTAAAGAACCAAAAAACTCACCAAGAGTTGCCAAAAATCTCATCCACATCCAACTTTCCTTCAAAACAAATGTATCACTTGGGAACGAACGAACATACTTTATTTTTAAAGGGTTAAGAATTGAGCACGGAGGCCCGTCTACCATTCTGCCCTTCATCATACAGCTTTCACTCAGTCACAGTCATTCAGCATTTGTTAATGAGCATAATAATCATGAAGACACAAATAAATGATTACATAAATAAATAATAAACTTATCTCATGTCCATACACTCTACACTCTGATTTATGCAACGACATGAAATAAACTTGCATTCTTACATTCATTCAAAAGTAACAAATTTATAGAAAAGCAGTATTTAATTTTTTTTTTTAAAATTACAACACTCAAGCCATACTTTAAACTACTTATAACTATGCTTAGGGAGGCATATAGTTCATATAAAACCGATGTTGACAAAGTTTAAAGTTATAAGAACGAATATAACTTTCAAGTTTTACGTGAATTGGTAGGGCATTCCAAAAGTGGGCCGCTGAATAAGAGAAACTTCTTTTAAACATGTCAAGCCTTGGTTTTGGGAGAATACAATTGCTTAAGCGTTGACTGTGTTTTGGCTTGGATTTAAACAACGACCACAGATAGGGTGGAGCATTGTGTGATATAATTTTATGAATTAATTTGACCTTTTTGAAAAGAAATCTCTTCTTGCGGGGTAGAATATCAAGATGTTTGTCCTTATTTGTAATAAGTGCTGCATGTTTGTCATCTATAAGCTCTACTGCTCGGTTTTTTTTTTTAATATTGTCTATATTTTTCACATAATATTGTCTTGAAAGGCATGAGTGCCTCCACTTGATTGTGATTGGACTACATATGATGTTTGCAACCATTTTGGTCCCTGAGTTCACTGGGTACGTCCACAGTGGACTGGTTTGCAAAGCGTTGTTCCTGATGATGACTGAAGTTTACTTTGGGTGACGTTCAATGGTACGGGGAGACTTGTGTTCCAGATTGGAGAGGAAGAGACAAGGATAAGAGTTTAACTATTCCTTATTGTGGTAGGTAGGCCAAATTGAGATACATACATGGAGATGTGGGGCATGTGGAGTCATTCAGAGTTTTAAAGGATCAGTGAACTATTCCTTACGAGAGAGAATCATAGATAGTGAGATGAGAGAGAATAATATAGTGTGTCGGGAGAGAATCATAGAGAGTATGACCAGAGAGAATCATATAAAGTGAGATGAGAGAATAATAGATAGTGTGATGTGAGAGAATCATAGAGAGTGGACTGAGAGAGAATCAATGATAGTGTGATGAGAGAGAATCATAGAGTATGAAAATAGAGAATCATAGAGTTTGTAACTAGAGAGAATCATAGATAGTGTGACGAGACAGAATCGTAGAGTGGAACGAGACAGAATCATAGAGAGTATGGCGAGAGATAATCATAGAATGTGATGAGAGAGAAAAATAGAGTGTGTGATGAGAGAGAATCATAGAGAGTGTGAAGAAAGATAATCATAGAGTATGATGAGAGAGAATCATACAGTGTGTGATGAGAGAGAATCATAGAGAGTGTGATGAGAGATAATCATAGAGTGTCATGAGAGAGAATCATAGAGAGTGTGACGAGAGAGAATCATAGTGTACCGAGAGAAAAACATAGAGAGTGTGATGAGAGAGAATCATAGATAATGTGATGAGAGAGAATCATAGAGAGTGTGATAAGAGAGAATCATAGATAGTGATATGAGAGAGAATAATAGAGTGTGTCGGGAGATAATCATACAGAGTATAACGAGAGAGAATCATATAAAGTGTGATGAGAGAATAATAGATAGTGTGATGGGAGAGAATCATAGAGAGTGTGATGGGAGAGAATCATAGATATTGTGATAAGAGATGAATAGATAGTGTGATGAGAGAGAATGATAGAGAGTGTGATCAGAGAGAATAATAAAGAGTGTGATGAGAGAAAATCATAGAGAGTATGACGATAGAGGATCATAGAAAGTGTGATGAGAGAGAATCACAGAGAGTGTGAGGAGAGAGGATTAGTAATAGACAGTTCGTTTAGAGAAAATCACAGAGAGTGTGAGGAGAGAGGATTAGTAATAGACAGTTCGTTTAGAGAAAATCACAGAGAGTGTGAGGAGAGAGGATTAGTAATAGACAGTTCGTTGAGAGAGAATCACAGAGAGTGTGAGGAGAGAGAATTATTAATAGACAGTTCGTTCAGAGAGAATCATAGAGAGTGTGAGGAGAGAGGATTAGTAATAGACAGTTCGTTGAGAGAAAATCATAGAGAGTGTGAGGAAAGATAATTATTAATAGACAGTTCGTTCAGAGAAAATCATAGAGAGTGTGAGGAGAGAGGATTAGTAATAGACAGTTCGTTGAGAGAAAATCATAGAGAGTGTGAGGAGAGAGAATTATTAATAGACAGTTCGTTCAGAGAAAATCATAGAGAGTGTGAGGAGAGAGAATTATTAATAGACAGTTCGTTCAGAGAGAATCATAGAGAGTGTGAGGAGAGAGAATTATTAATAGACAGTTCGTTCAGAGAGAATCATAGAGAGTGTGAGGAGAGAGATTTAGTAATAGACAGTTCGTTCAGAGAGAATCATAGAGAGTGTGAGGAGAGAGAATTAGTAATAGACAGTTCGTTGAGAGAAAATCATAGAGAGTGTGAGGAGAGAGGATTAGTAATAGACAATTCGTTCAGAGAGAATCATAGAGAGTGTGAGGAGAGAGAACTGTTGATGAGAGAGAAGTAAGCAGAGATTTTTGCAGAGAACGAGAGAGAGAGAGAGTGAGAGAGAGAGAGAGGGAAAGAGAGAGAGAGAGAAACAGTGATAGTTGAGAGAAATACAAAACTATGAGTAAAATTCTTCTTTACTTCTGACTTAACCGAAAGCGCACACATACACAAACATTTACAAATATATACACTCATGAAGCTTCAAGAAAAGTAGCTAGATCCGGCAGCGTGTGTAGACTAATTTTACTGCTAAATGATTGATATCTGTCACATCTTAACATCGGGCAGTGAGTAGCTTAATTTTACTCTGAACTGAGTGATATCTGTGCCATCTTAACATCGGGCAGTGTGTATAACTTGATTTTACTGTTAACTGAGTGATATATGTGCCATCTTAACATCGGGCAGTGTGTATAACTTGATTTTACTGTTAACTGAGTGATATCTGTGCCATCTTAACATCGGGCAGTGTGTATAACTTGATTTTACTGTTAGCTGAGTGATATCTGTGCCATCTTAACACTGGGCAGTGTGTATAACTTGATTTTACTGTTAACTGAGTGATCTCTGTACCATCTTAACATCGGGCATTGTGTTTTGTCAGTTGTCATCAATTAAGTGTTACAGGCACATTTAAATATTGTATTCAACTGACAAGAAAGTGGACGTAACTATCAGAACACTGTATACGCAACTGATGTTTAGACTGTCAGAATCTCCTCATCATTTCTAAGTATATAGAAATCAGTGTCAGATACACTAGAACACAAGTTTATCACCTATTTATGTTACAAGCGTCAGTGTCAAGTTATCACGTTACGTTATTTCATTTATTTGTGATATTTACATGTTCCATAAAGTGTTATGTTGTACTGCATATACCATAAAGTATCATGTTGTACTACACATACTATAAAGTGTCACGTTGTACTACGTATACTATAACGTGTCATGTTGTACTGCATATACCATGAAGTTTCATATTGTATTAGGGCCTAATTGTAGAAAAAATAAAAACCCAAAATGTATAGAAGAGTAATATTTTCTAGGAAAATTAAAATAGATTTTAAAATGATTCAATCTACTCTTTATTTATTAATTATTACAGATTTTGTTTATTAATAATTGTTACATATTTTATCCATCAATAATTGTTACATATTTTGTATATCAATAGTTTCTACATATTTTGTCTATCAATAATTGATACCTATTTTGTCTATCACTAATTTTTACTATTTTCTTCAATAATAATTTGTATATATTATGTGTATTAATAATCGTTACATACTTTCTTTCTTAATAATTGGTACATATTTTATCAATAAATAGTTGCTAAATATTTTTTTCTATCAATAAGCATTAAATATTTTGTCTTGCTAATCCCTATCACGAATAAATCTTTCCTTGAACAGACCACATAATAATTTATATTAATTCATAGTCTATGTCAAAAGAAGAGTCTCTCCAGTTGGCCTGACATTTTATGACAGCAATAGCCGAGTCTGTCTAACGTAAAACATGTCTGTGCCTCTGTTCTGTGAGACTGTCTAACATAGAACATGTTTGTGTCTCTAGTGTGTGATCTATCAAACATAGAACATGTTTATGTCTCTAGTGTGTGATCTGTCTAACATAGAACATGTTTGTGTCTCTGGTGTGTGATCTGTCAAACATAGAACATGTTTATGTCTCTAGTGTGTGATCTGTCTAACATAGAACATGTTTGTGTCTCTGGTGTGTGAGTCTATCTAACATAGATCATGTTTGTATCTCTACTGTGTGAGTCTGCCTGACATAGAACATGTTTGTGTCTCTAGTGTGTGACTCTGTCTAACATAGATCATGTTTGTGTCTCAAAAGTGTGAGTCTGTCACACATAAAACACGTGTCTATCTAGTGTGTGAACCTGTCAAACATAAAACATGGTGTGTGAGTCTATCTAACATAGATCATGTTTGTATCTCTACTGTGTGAGTCTGCCTGACATAGAACATGTTTGTGTCTCTAGTGTGTGACTCTGTCTAACATAGATCATGTTTGTGTCTCAAAAGTGTGAGTCTGTCACACATAAAACACGTGTCTATCTAGTGTGTGAACCTGTCAAACATAAAACATGGTGTGTGAGTCTATCTAACATAGATCATGTTTGTATCTCTACTGTGTGAGTCTGCCTGACATAGAACATGTTTGTGTCTCTAGTGTGTGACTCTGTCTAACATAGATCATGTTTGTGTCTCAAAAGTGTGAGTCTGTCACACATAAAACACGTGTCTATCTAGTGTGTGAACCTGTCAAACATAAAACATGTTTGTGTCTCTGTGAGTCTGTCTAATATAGAACATGTTTGTGTCTCTAGTATGTTAACTGAGTGATATATCTGCTATCTTAACTGTTTATTTTACTGTTAACTGAGTGATATTTGTGCCTTCTTAACTTCGGGCAGTGTGTAGCTTAATTTTTCTGTTAACTGAGTGATATTTGTGCCATCTTAACTTTCTGATTGATGTAAAACGTTGTAGGATTTTATTTATTTTCCTTGTCCCCTAGTTTATGTGTGGAAATTTTATCTCAACAGCAAATTCTTTATTGTGAAATCATCTAAGGAAGAATAGTAAATACTCGCCAGGAAAAACAAGAATAGTCAGACCCAGAACTGTGTGAATAGAAGGACATTTAGGATTCTGTGACGAGAAGGACATCTAGGATTGTGTGACTAGAAGGACAACCAGGACTGTGATTAGTATGATATCTAGATCTGTGTTACTAGAAAGAAATCTAGATATGTGTGATTAGAAAGAAATCTATGACTCTGTGACCAGATGAACATCTAGATCTGTGTGACAAGAAGGACATCTAGGTCTGTCTGATAATAAGGACATCTATATATGTGTGACTAGAAGGACATCATGATCTGTGTGACTAGAAGGACATCAAGATCTGTGTGACTAAACATCTAGGATTGTATGACTGGAAGGACATTCAGATCTGTGTGACTAGAGGCACATCAAGGAATGTGTGACTAAAAGGTCATCTGGATCTGTGTGATTAGAAGGATATTTAGGACTGTGTGATAGGATGACATCTAGATCTGTGTGATTAGAATGACATCTAAGATTGTGTGATTAGAGGGGCAAGTACGGGTGTCTGACTAGAATGACACCTAGGGCTATGATACTGGAAGGATGTCTAGGACTGTAATACTAGAAGAACATTTAGGATTGTAATGATAGATGGACATCCAGGAATGTGTGACTAGAAGGACATCTTGGACTGTGACTAAAAGGAAATCTATAACATTATGACTGAATGGAGTTCTAGTACCGTGATAACAGAAGGACATCTAGTACTGTGTGACTAGAAGGACATCTAGATCTTTTTGATTAGAATGACTTTAAGGACTGTGTGACTGGAAGGACATCTAGATCTGTGTGATTAGAATGACATCTAAGATTGTGTGATTAGAAGGACAAATATGGCTGTCTGACTAGAATGACATCAAGGCCTGTGATACTGGGAGGACTTCTAGGACTGTGATACTGAGAGGACATCTAGGACTGTGATACTGAGAGAACAACTAGGACTGTGATACTGAGAGGACATCTAGGACTGTGATACTGAGAGGACATCAAGGACTGTGATACTGAGAGGACATCTAGGACTGTGATACTAGAAGGACATCTATGACTCTGTGACTATACAGACATATAGGACTGTGTGACCAGAAGGACATCTATTGCTGTATGACTAGAAAGAAATAAAGGATTGTGTGACTATAAAGCCATATAGGACTGTTTGACTATAAAGACATATAGAACTGTGTGACTAGAAGGACATCTATTGCTGTGTGACTAGAAAGAAATAAAGGATTGTGTGACTATAAAGCCATATAGGACTGTGTGACTATAAAGACATATAGGACTGTGTGACTAGAAGGTCATCTTTTGCTTTGTGACTAGAAAGAAATAAAGGACTGTGTGACTAGAAAGAAATAAAGGACTGTGTGACTAGAAAGAAATAAAGAATTGTGTGACTAGAAAGAAATAAAGGATTGTGTGTCTAGAAGAACATCCTGTACTGTGTGATTAGTAATGAAAGTTGACTGAGGTGTATGGTTCGGTTTTAGTAAAATATAGAAATGGTGAATATAGTTGGCAGAAACAAGAATGTGTTCCAGAAGATTAGCATTGAAGCCAAATTAAGGATAATCATTAATAAAACATTAACTGATTTCCATCCATTCTGTCCTGACATCTCCTCTCACGCTCCTATAGCATCAACATTTCTCTCATTACTATCACAAATCAACAAAGCAATTTGTTTGAGATGCAGTTTTTTTTTAATTTTTTAATTTTTTTTTTTTGGGGAAATTCGGAAGAGATGGTGTCAGGTCATGTTTCCTGCGTCCTGTTCTTTCCTTACATTTATTCTGCTTATAGGAATCCATCAAGAGCAGGAAGGTTGGCAGTGAGAAATAAAGAGAAAAGAATGAATATCAATATAAACAACAAAGACGGTAGTAGTAGTAACAGTCATAACAGTGCTAGCAGAAGAGGTACTTACAACACTAACTGTGCTGACACTATCATGTGCCGCTTTAAAAAAGTAAACCGGTTGTCAGAGAAACTATTATTTGTTCATGGGAAGTCAAATGCTAGAGGTCTGAACCTGGGCCTGTCTAATTCAAGGATGGGCAGACCCTAACAGAGATGAATGAGAAGTTTCTTCCTATCCATCTTCAGACATATACCACATGTCTGGTAGGTGTCCTGATGTAGGTATACTGTTCCTCACTACAAGCACAAGTCTGGTAGGTGTCCTGATGTAGGTATACTGTTCCTCACTACAAGCACAAGTCTGGTAGGTGTCCTTATGTAGGTATACTGTTCCTCACTACAAGCACAAGTCTTGCAGGTGTCCTGATGTAGGTATACTGTTGCTCACTACAAGCACAAGTCTGGTAGGTGTCCTGATGTAGGTATACTGTTCCTCACTACAAGCACAAGTCTGGTAGGTGTCCTGATGTAGGTATCCTGTTCCTCACTACAAGCACAAGTCTGGTAGGTGTCTTGATGTGGGTATCCTGTTTATCACTACAATCACAAGTCTAGTAGGTGTCCTGATGTAGGTATCCTGTGTCTCACTACAAGCACAAGTCTGGTAGGTGTCCTGATGTAGGTAGGTGTCCTGATGTAGGTAGGTGTCCTGATGTAGGTATCCTGTTCCTCACTAGACAAGAGAGTTTGTGGACAGACTAGCCAAGTCAAACAGACACAGTGCTTTTATGTAATGTTCATAAACAGAAAACATCTTCTTGTTCTTGTTCTTGTTCATGTTCTTAGTCTGTTTCATGAATAGAAGATACATTCTGACATCTTGTACCCAATATTTTTGTGCTGAGCTCTTGGGTATTTGTATCTTCATCAACTGTGATCTCTGATCCTAAGAACTAAATACAGCCTAGCAAACAGCCCTAACATTTGATATTGACGGTAATTCTTTTTCCGACACATGCTCCAGCAGTTCTTCTTAAACATTCAAATAAATGAACTGAGAGTTCAGTCAAAAGCTGGAAAGTATTTCTAACTTAAATAAAATGTAGTGTGTTGCATGTGACAGATGCGTGCATGTAAGGAATATCGCTCATGATTAAAGGGATGCGACTCATATAAATCTTCTGCATGAAATGACATTATTTTTATCTCCCCATGAATTCTAATGATTATCAGCGTAGAATTTTCTGCATGGACCACGCGGGCAGCTCATGTTTTTCTAGAAGCTCCAGTCTGTGGGAATGCTAGACAGGGGATTACAATTTTACTCAGTTTAGAGTTAGGTTTTGTCATGTTAGGACTTAATGTTTAGTTAGAGTTAGGTTTTGTCATGTTAGGACTTAATGTTTAGTTAGAGTTAGGTTTTGTCATGTAGGGACTTAATGTTTAGTTAGTTTAGAATTAGGTTTTGTCATGTTAGGACTTAATGTTTAGTTAGTTTAGAGTTAGGTTTTGTCATGTTAGGACTTAATGTTTAGTTAGTTTAGAGTTAGGTTTTGTTGTGTTAGCACGTATTTTTTAGTTAGTTTAGAGTTAAGTTTTGTGGTGTTAGCACGTAATGTTTCAGTTAGTTTAGAGTTAAGTTTTGTGGTGTTAGCACGTAATGTTTTAGTTAGTTTAGAGTTAAGTTTTGTGGTGTTAGCACGTAATGTTTTAGTTAGTTTAGAGTTAAGTTTTGTGGTGTTAGCACGTAATGTTTTAGTTAGTTTAGAGTTAGGTTTTGTGCTGTTAGCACTGATTGTTTTAGTTAGTTTAGAGTTAAGTTTTGTGGTGTTAGCACGTAATGTTTTAGTTAGTTTAGAGTTAGGTTTTGTGGTGTTAGCACGGATTGTTTTAGTTAGTTTAGAGTTAGGTTTTGTCATGTTAGGACTTAATGTTTAGTTAGTTTAGAGTTAAGTTTTGTGGTGTTAGCACGTAATGTTTTAGTTAGTTTAGAGTTAGGTTTTGTGCTGTTAGCACTGATTGTTTTAGTTAGTTTAGAGTTAAGTTTTGTGGTGTTAGCACGTAATGTTTTAGTTAGTTTAGAGTTAGGTTTTGTGCTGTTAGCACGGATTGTTTTAGTTAGTTTAGAGTTAAGTTTTGTGGTGTTAGCACGTAATGTTTTAGTTAGTTTAGAGTTAGGTTTTGTGCTGTTAGCACTGATTGTTTTAGTTAGTTTAGAGTTAGGTTTTGTGGTGTTAGCACGGATTGTTTTAGTTAGTTTAGAGTTAGATTTTGTGGTGTTAGCACGTAATGTTTTAGTTAGTTTAGAGTTAGGTTTTGTGCTGTTAGCACTGATTGTTTTAGTTAGTTTAGAGTTAAGTTTTGTGGTGTTAGCACGTAATGTTTTAGTTAGTTTAGAGTTAGGTTTTGTGGTGTTAGCACGGATTGTTTTAGTTAGTTTAGAGTTAAGTTTTGTGGTGTTAGCACGTAATGTTTTAGTTAGTTTAGAGTTAAGTTTTGTGGTGTTAGCACGTAATGTTTTAGTTAGTTTAGAGTTAGGTTTTGTGCTGTTAGCACTGATTGTTTTAGTTAGTTTAGAGTTAAGTTTTGTGGTGTTAGCACGTAATGTTTTAGTTAGTTTAGAGTTAGGTTTTGTGCTGTTAGCACGGATTGTTTTAGTTAGTTTAGAGTTAAGTTTTGTGGTGTTAGCACGTAATGTTTTAGTTAGTTTAGAGTTAGGTTTTGTGGTGTTAGCACTGATTGTTTTAGTTAGTTTAGAGTTAGGTTTTGTGGTGTTAGCACGGATTGTTTTAGTTAGTTTAGAGTTAGATTTTGTGGTGTTAGCACGTAATGTTTTAGTTAGTTTAGAGTTAGATTTTGTGGTGTTAGCACGGATTGTTTTAGTTAGTTTAGAGTTAGGTTTTGTGGTGTTAGCACGGATTGTTTTAGTTAGTTTAGAGTTAGGTTTTGTGGTGTTAGCACGGATTGTTTTAGTTAGTAATGTAACTGTAGAACTAGTGAATGTCAGCGTTGGTTAGAATGTTTGTGATCAGGAGTTTTTCATGTGTGGGAACAGTGTCTTATACTGGGATGCAAATAGGCTTGCAATTTCTTGTTCTTGTTTTGCCGATAGTTTGAGGTACGCCATGATATATTTCACTAACGTAAATTCATCGGCAAGTATCATCATCATGTGTCGTTAATTAAATGTTTATGTTACCGATGTTGGGTGCACTTAAATGATTGATTCAGCGTGATTGTTGGGTGGATTCCTGGGTTGACAGTTGAGTATCAGTTAAACGAGTTACGTGCGAATGGCCCACAAGTCAGAACAGAAGTACCATGGAGTGGTAAAGAAATTAATTATATATATACATATATATATATATATATATATATATACCCCGTGTGGTACCCGGGATCTACAAAGAATAGGACCACTGTACCCTACCACGCATGATCGTAAAAGGCGACTAAGGAGGGTTCAGCATAGGGCCAGCAACCCTATCTGGTAAAAAAAACTATCAGACTGCTACAGAAACAGAAGCAAGGGAAAAAACAAATGCAGGTGGAAGGAGAAATGCGTATCAGGAAACTGAGCCCATGAAGGTTGTGGATGAAAGCCAGCCACTGGAAGTCCCCAGCCCGACTGCAGACCTCCTGGAACCTAAACACAAGAAACACACACACATATATATATATATATATATATATATATATATATATATAATATATATATATATAATTTGTACCCGAGTACAAGCATATCTATAGTACAAGAACTTAATATTGAAGAAGGCTGGCTGGTAAAGAGGATTAGACAGAGAAAACTTAAATATTCTTGACACATTAAACGTCATGATAGTTTAGAGAAGACCATCTTGGAAGGGTACATAATGGAAAAAAAGAAAGAGAGGAAGACCAAGGCGAAGATGGCTGAAGACATCGTTTAATAATCTGCAAATGGATGCATCAGCAGCAGGCCATCTTACTTACAACCGAGAGGCCTAAAGGAGTGGTGTTAGTGAGGCGAGGTTCTGACTGACAGATCCAAGTACAGTAGTAAAAGTGAAGTAGAGAAGAACGAAAATGACATTAATATCATTCAAGTGCATTCATAATTAAATTAGTCATCATAATTTCCACTCAACAGCATATGTATCAATCAATGCGACAAACACAAATATACAAATGTAATATATACCAAATATGTTCTTCATGCAGTTTAACTTCATCAAAAAAAAAATTATCATTTATCATTTATCTATACAAATTGCTGAGAAATAAAAATGTATAGAACAGAAAAAAAGGAAAATAAGCAAAACCAATTCTTGTCTCTGGTAAACAGCTTTAGTTTGTTGATAAAGAAATAAACTTAATTTTTTTTAAATGTTCACTATATAGAAAAGAAAATTAAACATCCTTGTCTTATCTACACAAAACCATGGTATAATCACACAGTTAATCATGTCTAACTGTTCTATTTTTCATTCATTTAGCAACTAGAACAATAAGAAACTGAATATATCAAAAGTGTAAGATCTGTGTTTCATTTTAAAGCACCGAACACATTTTACGGAAGCAAAACATGAATGTGTGAGTTGCTGATATGTTTTATAGCAAATAAGTTTGCGAGAAAGGTTTATACATTATGAGTTTATTTTATATAGTAAACATGCACTAGTGGTTTGATATTGGTGGAAAAAATATGATTGTTATTATGTCTTCTTTCACACATGATATATTAGCTACAGTCAGTATGTCATTTGCATGTCCATTACGGAACTATGGCTCCCTAACAGCTCTACTGTAGGCCTCTCGGTTGTAAGCAAGTTGGCCTGCTGCTGATGCATCCATTTGCAGATAATCAATGATGTATTTTCCCATTATATACTGTAATTTGTGCATAATTCCAGGTTACTCTTTTTCGGCAATGGTATGAATACAGTTCTTTTCTATTATTTTGGCCAAATACCTTAATGCCATATCTTTCTACATAGTGCATAATTGTTGAACATTCCTTTCCTCCTGCTTTAATAAGTTAATTTGTTATCTCATCACATCCTGTGATTTACCATTTTTCAGATTCTTTATTGCCCATAAAATTTCTTCAATTGTCTGTTCGGTTTCTTTCTCCTCCAATAATAGTTCACACTGTTGATTTCTGCTTCCACAGTCCGTTGTTTCATACATTCCTCTGCAATATTCCTTCCATCTTTCTAGAATTTCCTCTGTCTCTGTCAAGGTCTTCCCCATCTCTTCACAAATTACATTTAGCTTAGGTGTGACATTTCTCGTCAATGTCTTCATGTCTTTAAACAATTCACTATCTCTTCCACACTTCTGATTTTCTTCTGTTCTTTCACAACAATCTTGTATGTATTGTTTTTTGTCTTTTCTTATACTCGTGCTGATGTTGCTAAGAATCCTCCCGCTCCAACTTCTACAGCTATCACTTTTGCCCTGACTCCTGCCCCCTGCCTCAGTTGCTTGACCAGGTCATTGTACTTCTCACATTTGAATAGATGCTGCTCCTCTATTCTTGTTTCTTATGGAACCGTAAGCTCGATCATTATTAATTTCTGTTTTGGTATGGACTACAATACAATGTCAGGTCGCATTCCTGTGTTCTTAATGGCAGTTGGGTATTCTCTTCTTCCTGGTAGGTTCGCTATCACATCCCAGTCATTTCCACCATCTAGCAGTGATGGTAAGGGAATGTTTCTGATTTCAATATTCACTGTCGTACCAGCACCTATGAAGTATTTAATTGGGATTCAACTCTTCTGCTGTTATTTGCTTTATCTTTTGCCCTGTCTACAATGGCTACTAGTTCCTGCAGCACTCTGTTGTGCCGCCAGGTGTAGCTTCCTTGACCTAATAATACTCTGCTTGCTGACAGCACGTGTTCTAATGCTTGTCTTTTGTTGCAGAGAGGCACTTGTCTTGACACATACCAAAGTACACACTCTTCAGCTGTCTTGGCACATACCAAACTACACACTATTCAGCTGTCTTGGCACATACCAAACTACAAACTCTTCAGCTGTCTTGACACATACCAAAGTACACACTTTTCAGCTGACCTGGCACATACCAAGCTACACACTCTTCAGCTGTCTTGGCACATACCAAGCTACACACTCTTCAGCTGTCTTGGCACATACCAAACTACAAACTCTTCAGCTGTCTTGACACATACCACACTACACACTCTTCAGCTGTCTTGGCACATACCAAACTACACACTCTTCAGCTGTCTTGGCACATACCAAGCTACACACTCTTCAGCTGTCTTGGCACATACCAAGCTACACACTCTTCAGCTGTCTTGGCACATACCAAGCTACAAACTCTTCAGCTGTCTTGGCACATACCAAACGACACACTCTTCAGCTGTCTTGGCACATACCAAGCTACACACTCTTCAGCTGTCGTGGCACATACCAAACGACACATTCTTCAACTGTCTTGGCACATATTAAACTACACACTCTTCAGTTGTCTTGGCACATACCAAACGACACACTCTTCAGCTGTCTTGGCACATACCAAGCTACACACTCTTCAGCTGTCTTGGCACATACCAAGCTACACACTCTTCAGCTGTCTTGGCACATACCAAGCTACACACTCTTCAGCTGTCTTGGCACATACCAAACGACACACTCTTCAGCTGTCTTGACACATACCAAGCTACACACTCTTCAGCACGGTGTTCTCGGCCGTGCTCATGGACGCTTCCGGAAGCTCGAACGAAAATTTATTCCGTTAAAGTATAGAATAGACGGAAAACTCTTTAATTTAAGACGATTAAAAGCTGCCTCAAAAGTTATGAATTGAAAATCAAAGAATTTGCCGATGATTGTACATTAATTGCTAACTCAATATCTAACATGCAAACTATCACTGATAACTTCTCGGAGGCATGTGACAACTGTGGCCTTACGATCAACATGGGAAAAACAGAAGTTGTATGTCAACTCGCCTCCCAACAAAGAATATACTGACCCGGAAGTCGTGATAAAACTTTTAGAGCTTGTATAGCACGGACACACCTCACCCTATTTAGACCAAGATGAAGATGTGATCATCATCGAAGACGATGGAAGAACAACAACAACACCATACCATACCATTCTATTTTAATTAGCGGAGTGACCAGCCCTTGTCTTCACTGCCGGCACAATTTTCATTGCTGTCGGGTGTTATCTGTCATGGTATACTTCTTTAACTGTTTTCGTTCATATGATGGCGGCTAGTTAGTTGTTGCTCGCCACTAAAACTACTATAATTGCTGCACGTTGGCCACTAAACCTACTATTACTGCTGCACGTTCGCCACTAAACCTACTATAATTTCTGCACGTTCGCCACTAAACCTACTATAATTGATGCACCTTCGCCACTAAACCTATATTAATTGCTGCACGTTGGCCACTAAACCTACTATTACTGCTGCACGTTCGCCACTAAACCTACTATAATTTCTGCACGTTCGCCACTAAACCTACTATAGTTGATGCACGTTCGCCATTAAACCTACTATAATTGCTGCAAATTAGACACTAAACCTACTATAATTGCTGCACGTTCGCCACTATACCTACTATAATTGTTGCACGTTAGACACTAAACCTACTATAATTGCTGCACGTTAGACACTAAACCTACTATAATTGATGCACGTTAGACATTAAATCAGTGTACGAAAGTTACATAGCAGTCTTATGAATGAACAAAAGTAACAAAGCGGGGTTATGAATAATCGAAAGTAACAAACCATTGTTATGAAAGACAGAAAGTTACAAGGCAGTGTTATGAATGAAAGAAAGTAACACAGCAGTGTTGTGACTGAACGAAAGTAACAAAGCAGTATTAAGAATGTATGAAAGTTACATAGCAGCCTTATGAATCAACGAAAGTAACAAAGCAGTGTTATGAATGAACGAATGTAACACAACAGTGTTATGAAGGAACGAAAGTAACACAGCAGTGATATGAATGAATGAAAGTAAAAAAGCTGGGTTATGAAACGACCGAAAGTAGCACAGCAGGCTTTCGAATGAACGAACGAAACAAAGCAGAGTTATGAATGAACGAAAGTAACAAAGTACCGTTATGAATGAACGAAAGTAACAAAGCATTGGTGTTAATAAATGATAGTAACAAAGCTGCCTTATGAATGAACTAATGTAACAAAGCAGAGTTATGAATGAACAAATGTAACACAGCAGTGGTATGAATGAACGAAAGTAACAAAGCAGTGTTATGAATGAACGAAAGTAACAAAGTAGTGTTATGAATGATCGAAAGTAACAAAGCAGAGTTATTAATGAATGAATGTAACACAGCAGTGATATGAATGAACGAAAGTAACAAAACTGTGTTATGAATGAACGAAAGTAACAAAGTAGTATTATGAATGTACGAAAGTTACATAGCAGTCTTATGAATGAACGAAAGTAACAAAGCTGTGTTTTGAATTAACGAAAGTAACAAACCAGTGTTATAAATGACAGAAAGTGACAAGGCAGTGTTATGAATAATTTAAAGTAACACAGCAGTGTTATGAATGAACGAAAGTAACAAATCAGTGTTTTTAAAGTACGAAATTTACATATCAGCATTATGAATGAACGAAAGTAATAAACTAGTGTTATGAAGGAATGAAAGTAACACAGATGTGATATGTGTGAATGAAAGTTACAACGCTGTGTTATGAATGAACGAATGAAACACAGCAGTGTTATGAATGAACGAAAGTATAAAACAGCGTGAGGAATGAAGGAAAGTAACAAAGCAGCTTATGAACGTACGAAAGTAACACAGTAGTGTTATGAATGAACGAAAGTAACAAATCATTGGTATTAATGAATTATAGTAACAAAGCTGCCTTATGACTGAACGAATGTAACACAACCGAGTTATGAATGAACAAAAGTAACAAAGCAGTGGTATGAATGAACGAAAGTAACACAGCAGTGTTATTATTGAGCGAAAGTAAAAACACAGTATTATGAATGATCGAAAGATACATAGTAGCGTTTTGAATGAACGAAAGAAACAAAGCAGCCTTATTAATGAACGAATGTAACAAAACAGCCTTATGTATGATTGAAAGTAACAAATCAGCCTTATGAATTAACGAAAGTAACAAATCAGTGTTATGAATGAATGAAAGTAACAAAGCTGTGTTATGAGTGAATGAAAGTAACAAAGAAGTGTTATGAATGAACGAAAGTAACAAAGCAGCCTTATTAATGAACGAATGTAACAAAACAGCCTTATGTATGATTGAAAGTAACAAATCAGCCTTATGAATAAACCAATGTAACAAATCAGTGTTATGAATGAATGAAAGTAACAAAGCTGTGTTATGAGTGAATGAAAGTAAAAAAGAAGTGTTATGAATGAACGAAAGAAACAAAGCAGTGTTATTAATGTATGAATGTAACACAGCAGTGATATGAATGAACGAAAGTAACAAAGTAACAAAGCAGTATTATGAATGAACGAAAGTAACAAAGCAGTGTTATGAATGAAAGAAAGTAACAAAGCAGTGTTATGAATGAACGAAAGTAACAAAAAAGTATTATGAATGGACGAAAGTAACAAAGCAATATTATGAATGTACGAAAGTTACATAGCAGGCTTATGAATGAAAGAAAGTAACAAAGCAGTGTTATGAACGAGCGAAAGTAATAAAGTAGTGTTATCAATGAACGAAAGTAACAAAGTAGTGTTATTAATGAACAAAAGCAACAAAGAAGTGTTATTAATGAACGAAAGTAATAAAACAGTGTTAGGAATGAACGAAAGTAATAAAGCAGTCTTATGAATGAAACAAAGTAACAAAGCAGCCTTAATAATGAACGAAAGTAACAAAGCTGTGTTATGAATGAACGAAAGTAACAAAACAGTGTTATGAATGAATGAAAGTAACAAAGCAGTGTTATGAATGAAAGAAAGTAACAAAGCAGTGTTATGAATGAACGAAAGTAACAAAGCAGTGTTATGAATGAACGAAAGTAACACAGCAGTGTTATGAAAGAACGAAAGTAACACAGCAGTGATATGAATGAATGAACGAAAGTAACAAAGCTGTGTTATGAATGAATGAACGAAAGTTACATAGCAGGCTTATGAATGAACGAAAGTAACAAAGTAGTGTTATGAATGAACGAAAGTAACAAAGCAGTGTTATGAATGAATGAAAGTAACAAAGTAGCCTTATGAATGAACGAATGTAACAAAACACAGTTATGAATGAACAAAAGTATCACAGCAGTGGTATGAATGAACAAAAGTAACAAAGCAGTCTTATGAATGAACGAAAGTAACAAAGCAGTGTTATTAATGAACGAAAGTAACACAGCAGTGTTATGAATGAATGAAAGTAACAAAACTGTGTTATGAATGAACGAAAGTAACAAAGCAGCGTAAGGAATGAAGAAAAGTAACAAAGCAGCTTTATGTATGAACGAAAGAAAATAAGCAGTGTTATGAATGAACGAAAGTAACAAAGCAGTATTATGAATGTACGAAAGTTACATAGCAGTCTTATGAATGAACGAAAGTAACAAATCTGTGTTATGAATGAACGAAAGTAACAAAACTGTGTTATGAATGAACGAAAGTAACAAACCAGTGTTATGAATGAAAGAAAGTTACAAGGCAGTGTTATGAATGATTGAAAGTAACACAGCAGTGTTATGAATGAACGAAAGTAACAAAGCAGTGTTATGAAAGTACGAAAGTAACAAAGCAGCATTATGAATGAACGAAAGTAACAAAGCAGTGTTATAAATGAACGAAAGTAACAAACCAGTGTTATGAAGGAACGAAAGTAACACAGCAGTGATATGTGTGAATGAAAGTAACAAAGCTGTGTTATGAATGAACGAACGAAACACAGCAGTGTTATGAATGAACGAAAGTATAAAACAGCGTGAGGAATGAAGGAAAGTAACAAAGCAGCTTATGAATGTACGAAAGTAACACAGTAGTGTTATGAACGAACGAAAGTAACAAAGCATTGGTATTAATGAATTATAGTAACAAAGCAGAATTATGAATGAATGAACGAATGTAACAAAGCCGAGTTATGAATGAACAAAAGTAACAAAGCAGTGGTATGAATGAACGAAAGTAACACAGCAGTGTTATGAATGATCGAAAGTAAAAACACAGTATTATGAATGAGCGAAAGTAACAAAGTAGTGTTATGAATGAACGAAAGAAACAAAGCAGCATTAGTAATGAACGAATGTAACAAAGAAGCCTTATGTATGAACGAAAGTAACAAAGCAGTCTTATGAATAAACCAATGTAACAAACCAGTGTTATGAATGAATGAAAGTAACAAAGCTGTTTTATGAATGAATGAAAGTAACAAAGCAGTGTTATGAATGAACGAAAGAAACAAAGCAGTGTTATTAATGAATGAATGAACGAAAATAACACAGCAGTGATATGAATGAACGAAAGTAACAAAGCAGTGTTATGAATGAAGGAAAGTAACAAAGCAGTGTTATGTATGAACGAAAATAACAAAACAGTGTTACGAATGAACAAAAGTAACAAATCATTGTTATGAATGAACGAATGTAACAAAACAGCCTTATGTATGAACGAAAGTAACAAAGCAGTCTTATGAATGAACGAATGTAACAAAGCAGTGTATGAATGAATGAAAGTAACAAAGCTGTGTTATGAATGAATGAAAGTAACAAAGCACTGTTATGAATGAACGAAAGTAACAAAGCAGTCTTATGAATAAACCAATGTAACAAATCAGTGTTATGAAAGAACGAAAGTAACGAAATAGAGCCAGTAATGAACAGAGGACAACAAAGAAGAGTGACGAATTAACAGATGGTAACAAACAGAGCAGCAGTATGAAAATGATCAGAGGGCAACATACAGAGCAATAATTTGAAGAATGAATGGAGGGTGAATAACATAGCAGCAAGTTCCAGAATGAACAGAGTTTCACAAACAGAGCAAATGTTTTAAGAATGAATAATGAGTAACAAACAGAGAAGCAATTTCAATAATGAAAAGAGAGTTAACAAACGTGGAACACGTTGAATACTGAACAGAGAGTTAATGAACATGGCAGCAATCTTAGAAATGAACAGAAAGTTAACAAATATTGTAACAAGCTGAAGAGTGAGCAGAGAAGAGAGATAACATAATTGGCAACAAGTTGAAAACTGAACAGAGAGTGCAGATACAGAGAAACAGTATGAAGACTGAACAGAGTGTTAACAAACATGGCAACTCGGTGAAAATTGAATAGAGAGTTAACAAACATGGCAATAAGGTGAAGAACTAAAAGAGAATTAACAAGCATGGCAGCAGTCATAAAAATGAACAGAGTGTTAACAAATATGGCAACAAGCTGAAAAATGAACAGAGTTAACAGAAATCGCAACTGGCTGAAAAATTGACAGAGAGTTAACAAATATAGCAACAAGCTGGAAAATTCACAGTGAGCTAATAAACATGGCAACTAGCTGAAGAATGAACAGAGAGTTAACACACATGGTACCAAACTTAAAAATGAACAGAGAGTTAAAAAACAGTGCCACATGCTGAAACATGAACAGAGAGTTAAAAGACATGACAACCAGCTGATAATTGAACAGAGAGTTAACATGGGTTACATGAAAGTGAAAAATGAACACAGAGTTCACAAACATAGCAAGAAGGTGAGAAATGAACAAAGAGTTAAAAAACAAATCAGCAGGCTTAATAATGAATAGAGAATTAACAAACATTCAACATGCTGAAGAATGAAAAGAGAGTTAACAAACATGACAATAACCTGAAACATGAACAGAGAGTTAATATAAATGGCAAAATGTGATGAACGCACAAAGAATTAACAATCATATCAACACGATGAAAAATGAACAGAGATTTAATAAACATCTTTACAAGCTTAGAAAAGGAAAGAGAGTTAACAAACAATGCAACGAGCTCAAAGATGAACAGAGAGTTAGCAAAAATGACAACAATCTGAAAATGAACAGGGTGTTAACAAACATAGTACCAAGTTGAAAACTTATCAGAGAATTAACAAACATAGCAAAAGGCTAAAGAATGAACAGAGAGTTAACAAATTTAACAGTAGCCTGAGGGAAGAACAGAGAGTTAAAAACATATCACCAGGCTGAAGAATGAACAGAGAGATAATAAACATTGCAAGAGCTGAAAAATGAAAAAAGAGTAAAAAAACAATGGCAACTATTTGAAAAATGAGCAGAGAGTTAATTAACATGGCAACACACTTAGAAACGATCAGAGAGTTAACACATATCGCAACAGGCTCACGAGTGAACAGAGAATAGAGCTAACATACATGGCAACAAATTGAAAACTGAACAGAGAGTGTAGAAACAAAGCAACAGCCTGAAGATTGAACAGAGTGTTAACTAACATAGCAAGGGGCTTAAAAACGAATAGAGTGTTAACAAATATGGCAACACAGTGAAAAATGAACAGAGAATTAACAAACATTCAACATGCTGAAGAATGAAAAGAGAGTTAACAAACATGACAATAACCTGAAACATGAACAGAGAGTTAATATAAATGGCAACATGTGATGAACGCACAAAGAATTAACAATCATATCAACACGATGAAAAATGAACAGAGATTTAATAAAAATCTTTACAAGCTTAGAAAAGGAAAGAGAGTTAACAAACAATGCAACGAGCTCAAAGATGAACAGAGAGTTAGTAAAAATGACAACAATCTGAAAATGAACAGGGTGTTAACAAACATAGTACCAAGTTGAAAACTTATCAGAGAATTAACAAACATAGCAAAAGGCTAAAGAATGAACAGAGAGTTAACAAATTTAACAGTAGCCTGAGGGAAGAACAGAGAGTTAAAAACATATCACCAGGCTGAAGAATGAACAGAGAGATAATAAACATTGCAAGAGCTGAAAAATGAAAAAAGAGTAAAAAAACAATGGCAACTATTTGAAAAATGAACAGAGAATTAACAAACATGGCAACTAGCTGAAGAATGAAAAGAGAGTTAACAAACAAAGCAACAGCCTGAAGATTGAACAGAGTGTTAACAAATATGGCAACAAGCTGAAAAATAAACAGAGAGGTAACAAAAATGGCAACAAGCTGAAAAATAAACAGAGAGGTAACAAAAATGGCAACAAGCTGAAAAATGAACAAAGTGAACAGACATAGCAACAGGCTGAAGAATGAATAGAGAGTTAACAAACATGGCAACAATCTGAAAATGAACAGAGAGTTAACAAACATAGCAACAAGTTGAAAAATGAGCAGAGAGTTAATTAACATGGCAACAAACTTAGAAACGATCAGAGAGTTAACACATATCGCAACAGGCTGAAAAATGAACAGAGAATAGAGCTAACATACATGGCAACAAATTGAAAACTGAACAGAGAGTGTAGAAACAAAGCAACAGCCTGAAGATTGAACAGAGTGTTAACTAACATAGCAAGGGGCTTAAAAACGAATAGAGTGTTAACAAATATGGCAACACAGTGAAAAATGAACAGAGAATTAACAAACATGGCAACAAGTGGAAAAAAACATAGTTAACAAACGTGGCAAAAAGCTGAAAAATAAACAGAGAGGTAACAAAAATGGCAACAAGCTGAAAAATGAACAGAGAGTTCAAAGACATGGCAATGGCGGAAAAAAACCAGAGTTAACAAACATGGTAAAAAGCTGAAAAATAAACAGAGGTA
This sequence comes from Achatina immaculata, assembly GCA_009760885.1. Classification (NCBI taxonomy): domain Eukaryota; kingdom Metazoa; phylum Mollusca; class Gastropoda; order Stylommatophora; family Achatinidae; genus Lissachatina; species Lissachatina immaculata. The sequence continues at coordinate 904,060 of CM019714.1, forward strand.
ACAAAAATGGTAACAAGCTGAAAAATTAACAGAGAGCTAATAAACATGGCAACTAGCTGAAGAATGAACAAAGAGTTAACACACATGGAAATAAGCTTAAAAATGAACTGACAGTTAACAAACATATATACAGGCTAAAAATGAACAGAGTGTTAACAAATATGGCAACAAGCTGAAAAATGAAACGAGAGTTTGCAAATATGGCAACAAGCTGAAAAATGAACAGAGTTTTAATAAACATGGTAATTAGCTTAGAAATGAACAGAGATTTAACAAATATACCAAGATGCTGAAAAATGAACAGAGAGTTAACAAACATAGCAACAAGTTGAAAAATGAACAGAGAGTTAATATACATAGCTACAACTGAAAAATGAACATAGAGTTAATAATATAGCAAAAAGCTGAAAAATGAACCTAGAGTTAACAAACAAAGCAACACGCTGAAAATGAACAGAGAGTTAATAAGCATGGCAACAGGCTGAAAAATGAACAAAGTGAACAGACATAGCAACAGGCTGAAGAATGAACAGAGAGTTAACAAACATAACAGAAGCCTGAAAAATGAGCAGACAGTTAACAATCATAGCAACAAGTTGAAGAATGAACAGAGAGTTAACAAACATAACAGAAGCCTGAAAAATGAGCAGACAGTTAACAATCATAGCAACAAGTTGAAGAATGAACAGAGAGTTAACAAACAGTAGCAGCTGCCTGAAGAAAAGAGAGAGTTACAAACATAGCAGCAGTTGGAAGACTGAACAGACAGTTACAACCATAACAGTAGCTTGAGGAACGGGCAGTGAGTTACAACCATAACAGTAGCCTGAAGAACGAGAAGTGAGTTACAACCATAACAGTAGCCTGAAGAACGAGAAGTGAGTTACAACCATAACAGTAGACTGAAGAACGAGGAGAGAGTTACAACCATAACAGTAGCCCGAAGAACGGACAGAGAATTAATAAACATAGCAGCATGGAGAGTAAACCGATGTTAATATTCAGAGAAAGAATTGTACATAGCATGAAATCAATTCTCGCTTGTGCAGAGACATTACTAACGAGACAATCAGAGAAAACGTGCATTGCCGGTACAAGAAATCAGCGCTCACGTGTACAGAGACGTGACTGATGTAAGCCTGAGGGAAACAAAGCAGTGTTATGAATGAATGAAAGTAACACAGCAGTGATATGAATGAACGAAAGTAACAAAGCAGTGTTATTAATGAAGGAAAGTAACAAAGCAGTGTTATGTATGAACGAAAATAACAAAACAGTGTTACGAATGAACAAAAGTAACATATCATTGTTATGAATGAAAGAAAGTAACAAAACAGCGAGAGTAATGAAGGAAAGGAACAAACCTGCCTTATGTATGAACAAAGGTAACAAATCATTGTTATGAATGAACGAAAGTATAAAACAGCGTGAGGAATGAAGGAAAGTAACAAAGCAGCTTATGAATGAACGAAAGTAACAAATCAGTGTTATGAATGAAAGAAAGTAACAAAGCAGTGTTATGAATGAACGAAAGTACCAAAGTAGTGTTATGAATGAACAAAAGTAACAAAGCATTGGTATTAATGAAGGATAGTAACAAAGCAGCCCTATGAATGAACGAAAGTAACAAAGCAATATTATGAATGTACGAAAGTTACATAGCAGGCTTATGAATGAACGAAAGTAACAAAGCAGTGTTATGAACGAGCGAAAGTAATAAAGTAGTGTTATGAAATAACGAAAATAACAAAGTAGTGTTATTAATGAACGAAAGCAACAAAGAAGTGTTATTAATGAACGAAAGTAATAAAACAGTGTTAGGAATGAACGAAAGTAATAAAGCAGCCTTATGAATGAATGAATGTAACAAAGCCGAGTTATGAATGAATGAACGAAAGTAACAAAGCTGTGTTATGAATGAACGAAAGTAACAAAGCAGCCTTATGAATGAACGAACGAAAATAACACAGCAGCGTTATGAATGAACGAAAATAACAGGGCAGTCTTATGTGAGAACGGAAGTACCAAAGCTGTGTAATGAATGAATCCAAAATTAGTGAACAAGTTTCGTGAACTTCACCCAAGAGACAGCCAAGACTCGTGCAAATCCATGTTTTACAACTTTCTGGTGTCTTAAGAAACATGACACACAGATGTTTGGTCAAGCCTGACTTGAATTACTCTGTCGTGTCAATACAGCGGACTACCTACACATTTCACGAACTTCCTGACCAAAAGTTACATATGAACTTTTTATATTTTGAAACTTACGTATGCCGGTAACAATAAACAAGGTCTTAACTCTGACCATGGTTACTATAATATCGATTATATCTCTTCAGCTATAGTAAGCTAACTATCAGAAAACACTATACTATTACAACGTAACTGATGTAAGTTTGAGAGACAGAGAATAGTAATGCTACTATAAGAAATCAATGCTCACGTGCACAGAGACGTAACTGATAGAACCCTCAGAGAACGTGTCCTGTGACAATAGAAAACCATCTTGATATATAGAAGAGGAGACTAATGATATTACTGCGACAGCTGGTGAGTGGGACAGATGTTCTCAATATTGCTTTTATTAACTGATTTCATGAACGCCAGCAAAATATTGACTGGTAGCCTCAAGACAGACGGTAGCCATGTTTCCTTGCCCACAGACAAAACATATTCAAATGTATCTATTGATAACAAAGAGCAATTCCATAGGGTTTCTAGTAATATAACAGAGAGGCGGAGTGAATATAACGCACAGATGGTCAGACTAGCAAAAGTCAGAAAGCAGTAAAGATTCCTCCAATCATGAAGACTTGACTGCCTAGTTCGTGGTGACATCGTACACAGTTGCCGAATATTTCATCAGAAACCAGCTACAGAAGAGATACGAAAAGCATTGTTACCTGTAAAGTTTAGTTTGTTAAGAAATAAGTCTCACGATCCGTTAACTTTCTCTGTGTTGTCTATAACATGTGCACAAGTAATGTAGATGTAACTAGGACCTAAAAATAACTTGTTCTTACAGTTTATAAAATTATACATGAGTTTTGAAGAAATGAAAGTTATCTATCTATCTATCTATCTATCTATCTATCTATCTATCTATCTATCTATCTATCTATCTATCTATCTATCTATCTATCTATCTATCTATCTATCTATCTATCTGCGTTGTGAATGAACGAACGAAACACAGCAGTGTTATGAATGAACGAAAATATAAAATAGCGTGAGGAATGAAGGAAAGTAACAAAGCAGCTTATGAATGTACGAAAGTAACACAGTAGTGTTATGAACGAACGAAAGTAACAAAGCATTGGTATTAATGAATTATAGTAACAAAGCAGCCTTATGAATGATCGAATGTAACAAAGCCGAGTTATGAATGAACAAAAGTAACAAAGCAGTGGTATGAATGAACGAAAGTAACACAGCAGCGTTATGAATGATCGAAAGTAAAAACACAGTATTATGAATGAACGAAAGTTACATAGTTGCCTTTTGAATGAACGAAAGAAAGAAAGCAGCCTTATTAATGAACGAATGTAACTAACCAGTGTTATGAATGAAAGTAAGTAACAAAGCTGTGTTATGAATGAATGAAAGTAACAAAGCAGTGTTATGAATGAACGAAAGAAACAAAGCAGTGTTATTAATGAATGAATGTAACACAGCAGTGATATGAATGAACGAAAGTAACAAAGAAGTGTTATTAATGAAGGAAAGTAACAAAGCAGTGTTATGTATGAACGAAAATAACAAAACAGTGTTACGAATGAACAAAAGTAACATATCATTGTTATGAATGAAAGAAAGTAACAAAACAGCGAGAGTAATGAAGGAAAGGAACAAATCTGCCTTATGTATGAACAAAGGTAACATATCATTGTTATGAATGAACGAAAGTATAAAACAGCGTGAGGAATGAAGGAAAGTAACAAAGCAGCTTATGAATGTACGAAAGTAACCATGCAGTGTTATGAATGAAAGAAAGTAACAAAGCAGAGTTATGAATGAATGAACGAAGGTAATAAATCAGTGTTATGAATGAAAGAAAGTAACAAAGCAGTGTTATGAATGAAAGAAAGAACCAAAGTAGTGTTATGAATGAAAAAAAAGTAACAAAGCATTGGTATTAATGAAGGATAGTAACAAAGCCGCTCTATGAATGGTGAAAGTAACAAAGCAATATTAGGAATGTACGAAAGTTACATAGAGGCTTATGAATGAACGAAAGTAACAAAGCAGAGTTATGAACGAGCGAAAGTAATAAAGTAGTGTTATGAAATAACGAAAATAACAAAGTAGTGTTATTAATGAAAGAAAGCATGAAAGTAGTGTTATTAATGAACGAAAGTAATAAAACAGTGTTAGGAATGAACGAAAGTAATAAAGCAGCCTTATGAATGAAAGAAAGTGACAAAGCAGTTTTAATAATGAACGAAAGTAACAAAGATGTGTTATGAATGAACGAAAGCAAGAAAGCAACCTTATGAACGAACGAAAGTAACACCTCAGCATTATGAATGAACGAAAATAACAGGTCAGTCTTATGTGAGAACGGAAGTACCAAAGCTGTGTAATGAACGAACGAAAGTAAGAAAGCAGAGTTATAAAGGAAATAACGTAACAAAGCAGTGTTATGAATACAGAAAGTAACAAAACAGCGTGAGGAATTAAGGAAAGTAACAAAGCGGTGTTATGAATGAACGAAAGTAACAAATCTTTATCATGAAAGAAAGAAATTAACAAAGCAGTGTAATGAATAAACGAAAGTAAAAGAGGAGAATTATAAATGAACGAAAGTAACAAAGCAATATTATGAATGTACGAAAGTTACATAGTAGACGTATGAATGATCAAAAGTAACAAAGTATTATTAAGAATGAACAAACGTAACACAGCATTGGTATTAATGAACGAAAGTAACAAACCAGTGTTATGAATGAATGAAATTAACAAAGCAGCCATATTGAATGAATGAATGTAACAAAGCAGCCTTATGAATGAACGAATGTAACAAAGCAGAGTTATTATGAGCGAAAGCAACAGATCAGTTGTATGAATAAACGAAAGTAATAAAGCAGTGTTATGAATGAACGAAAGTAAAAACGACGTATTATGAATGAACGACAGTTCCACAACAGAATAATGGATGAACGAAAGTAGCAAAGGAGACTTATGAATGAACGGAAAATAAAAAAGCTATGTTATGAATGAACAAAACTAACAATGATACGTTATGAATGAACGAAAGTAACAAAGCAGTGTTATCAATGAACGAAAATAACAAAGTGGTGTTATGAATGAAAGAAAGTAACAAAGCAGTGTTATGAATGAAAAAAGGAAAAAAAGCAGTGTTATGAATGAACCAAAGTAACAAAGCAGCCTTATGAATGAATGAATGTAACTCAGCAGTGATATGAATGAACGAAAGTAACAAAACAGTGTTATGAATGAACGAAAGTAACAAAACAGCGTAAGGAATGAAGGAAAGTAACAAAGCAGCCTTATGAATGAATGAATGAATGAAATTAACAAAGCAGTGTATGAATGAACGAATGTAACAAAGCAGTATTATGAATGTACGAAAGTAACACAGCAGTGTTATCAATGAACGAAAGTAACACAGCTGTGTTTTAAATGAACGAAAGTAACAAACCAGTGTTATGAATGACAGAAAGTTACAAGGCAGTGTTATGAATAATTTAAAGTAACACAGCAGTGTTATGAATGAACGAAAGTAACAAGGCAGTGTTTTGAAAGTACGAAAGTTACATATCAGCATTATGAATGAACGAAAGTAACACAGCTGTGTTATAAATGAACAAAAGTAACAAACCAGTGTTATGAAGGAATGAAGTAACACAGCAGTGATATGTGTGAATGAAAGTAACAAAGCTGGGTTATGAATGAACGAACGAAACACAGCAGTGTTATGAATGAACGAAAGTATAAAACAGCGTGAGGAATGAAGGAAAGTAACAAAGCAGCTTATGAATGTACGAAAGTAACACAGTAGTGTTATGAACGAACGAAAGTAACAAATCATTGGTATTAATGAATTATAGTAACAAAGCTGCCTTATGAATGAACAAAAGTAACAAAGTACTGGTATGAATGAAAGAAAGTAACACAGCAGTGTTATGAATGAGCGAAAGTAAAAACACAGTATTATGAATGAACGAAAGTTACATAGCAGCCTTTTGAATGAACGAAAGTAACAAAGTAGCATTATGAATGAACGAAAATAACAAAGCAGTGTTATGTATGAACGAAAGTAACAAATCAGCCTTATGAATAAACCAATGTAACAAATCAGTGTTATGAATGAATGAAAGTACCAAAGCTGTGTTATGAATGAATGAAAGTAACAAAGCAGTGTTATGAATGAACGAAAGAAACAAAGCAGTGTTATTAATGAATGAATGTAACACAGCAGTGATATGAATGAACGAAAGTAACAAAGCAGTGTTATGAATGAAGGAAAGTAACAAAGCAGTGTTATGTCTGAACGAAAATAACAAAGCAGTGTATGAATGAACGAAAGTAAAAACACAGTATTATGAATGAACGAAAGTAACAAAACAGCGTGAGGAATGAAGGAAAGTAACAAAGCAGATTTATGTATGAACAAAGGTAACAAATCAGTGTTATGAATGAAAGAAAGAAAGTAACACAGCAGCGTTATGAATGAACGAAAGTTACATAGCAGGCTTATGAATGAACGAAAGTAACAAAGCTGTGTTATGAATGAAAGAACGAAAGTAACAAAACAGTGTTATGAACGAGCAAAAGCAACAAACCAGATTTATGAATGAACGAAAGTAACAAAGCAGTGGTATGAATGAACGAAAGTAACAAAGCAGTGTTATGAATGAACGAAAGTTAAATAGCAGCCTTTTGAATAAACGAAAATAACAAAGCAGCCTTATGAATGAACGAAATTAACAAAGCAGACTTATGAATGAAAAGAAATAACAAAGCTTTGTTATGAATGAACAAAACTAACAAAGCTGTGTTATGAATGAACGAAAGTAACAAAACTGTGTTATGAATGAAAGAAAGTAACACAGCAGTGTTATGAATGAACGAAAGTAACAAAGCAGTATTATGAATGAACGAAAGTTACATATCAGCATTATGAATGAACGAAAGTAACACAGCTGTGTTATGAATGAACAAAAGTAACAAACCAGTGTTATGAATGAAAGAAAGTAACACAGCAGTGATATGTGTGAATGAAAGTAACAAAGCTGTGTTATGAATGAATGAACGAAGTAACAAAGCAGCCTTATGAATGAACGAAAGTATAAAACAGCGTGAGGAATGAAGGAAAGTAACAAAGCAGCTTATGAATGAACGAAAGTACCAAAGTAGTGTTATGAATGAACAAAAGTAACAAATCATTGGTATTAATGAAGGATAGTAACAAAGCCGCCCTATGAATGATCGAAAGTAATAAAGCAATCTTACGAATGAACGAAAGTAACAAAGCAGCCTTATGAATGAAAGAAAGGAACAAAGCAGTGTTATGAATGAACGAAAGTTAAATAGCACCTTTTTGAATGAACGAAAATAACAAAGCAGACTTATGAATGAAAGAAATAACAAAGCTTTGTTATGAATGAAAGAAACTAACAAAGCTGCGTTATGAATGAATGAAAGTAACAAAGCTGTGATATGAATGAAAGAAAGTATCAAAGCAGTGTTATGAATGAAAGAAAGAAAGTACAAAAAAGTATTATGAATGAACGAAAGTAACAAAGCAATATTATGAATGTACGAAAGTTACATAGCAGGCTTATGAATGAACGAAAGTAACAAAGCTGTGTTATGAATGAACGAAAGTAACAAACCAGTGTTATGAATGACAGAAAGTTACAAGGCAGTGTTATGAATGAACGAAAGTAACAAAGCAGTATTATGAATGACAGAAAGTTACAAGGCAGTGTTTTGAAAGTACGAAAGTTACATATCAGCATTATGAATGAACGAAAGTAAAAAAGCAGTGTTATAAATGAACGAAAGTAACAAACCAGTGTTATGAAGGAATGAATGTAACACAGCAGTGATATGTGTGAATGAAAGTAACAAAGCTGGGTTATGAATGAACGAACGAAACACAGCAGTGTTATGAATGAACGAAAGTATAAAACAGCGTGAGGAATGAAGGAAAGTAACAAAGCAGCTTATGAATGTACGAAAGTAACACAGTAGTGTTATGAACGAACGAAAGTAACAAATCATTGGTATTAATGAATTATAGTAACAAAGCTGCCTTATGAATGAACGAATGTAACAAAGCCGAGTTATGAATGAACAAAAGTAACAAAGTAGTGTTATGAATGAAAGAAAGTAACACAGCAGTGTTATTATTGAGCGAAAGTAAAAACACAGTATTATGAATGAACGAAAGTTACATAGCAGCCTTTTGAATGAACGAAAGAAACAAAGCAGCATTAGTAATGAACGAATGTAACAAAGAAGCCTTATGTATGAACGAAAGTAACAAATCAGCCTTATGAATAAACCAATGTAACAAATCAGTGTTATGAATGAATGAAAGTAACAAAGCTGTGTTATGAATGAATGAAAGTAACAAAGCAGTGTTATGAATGAACGAAAGAAACAAAGCAGTGTTATTAATGAATGAATGTAACACAGCAGTGATATGAATGAACGAAAGTAACAAAGCAGTGTTATGAATGAAGGAAAGTAACAAAGCAGTGTTATGTATGAACGAAAATAACAAAACAGTGTTACGAATGAACAAAAGTAACAAAGCAGTGTTATGAATGAACGATAGTAACAAAACAGCGTGAGTAATGAAGGAAAGGAACAAATCTGCCTTATGTATGAACAAAGGTAACAAATCAGTGTTATGAATGAACGAAAGTAACAAAACAGTGTTATGAATGAAAGAAAGTAACAAAGCAGCTTATGAATGTACGAAAGTAACCAAGCAGTGTTATGAATGAATGAACGAAAGTAACAAAACAGTGTTATGAATGAAAGAAAGTAACAAAGAAGTGTTATGAATGAACAAAAGTAACAAACCAGATTTATGAATGAACGAAAGTAACAAAGCAGTGGTATGAATGAACGAAAGTAACACAGAAGTGTTACGAATGAACGAAAGTTAAATAGCAGCCTTTTGAATGAACGAAAATAACACAGCAGCCTTATGAATGAACGAAAGGAACAAAGCAGACTTATGAATGAAAAGAAATAACACAGCTTTGTTATGAATGAACAAAACTAACACAGCTGCGTTATGAATGAACGAAAGTAACAAAGCTGTGTTATGAATGAAAGAAAGTAACACAGCAGTGATATGTTTGAATGAAAGTAACAAAGCTGAGTTATGAATGAACGAATGAAACACAGCAGTATTATGAATGAACGAAAGTATAAAACAGCGTGAGGAATGAAGGAAAGTTACAAAGCAGCTTATGAATGTACGAAAGGAACACAGAAGTGTTATGAACGAACGAAAGTAACAAAGCACTGGTATTATTGAATTATAGTAACAAAGCAGCCTTATGAATAAACCAATGTAACAAACCAGTGTTCTGAATGAAAGGAAGTAACAAAGCTGTGTTATGAATGAATGAAAGTAACAAAGCAGATTATGAAAGAAATAAAGTTACAAAGCAGTGTTATGAATGATTGAAAGTAACACAGCAGTGTTATGAATGAACGAAAGTAACAAAGTAGTGTTTTGAAAGTACGAAAGTTACTTATCAGGATTATGAATGAACGAAAGTAACAAAGCAGTGTTATAAGTGAACGAAAGTAACAAACCAGTGTTATGAAGGAACGAAAGTAACACAGCAGTGATATGTGTTAATGAAAGTAACAAAGCTGTTTTATGAATGAACGAATGAAACACAGCAGTGTTATGAATAAACGAAAATATAAAACAGCGTGAGGAATGAAGGAAAGTAACAAAGCAGCTTATGAATGTACGAAAGTGAAACAGTAGTGCTATGAACGAACGAACGTTCCAAATCAGTGTTATGAATCACAGAAAGTAAATAAAACATCGTTAGAAGTGAAGGAAAGTAACAAAGCTGTGTTATGAATGATAGAAAGTAACAAAGCAGTGTTATGAATAAACGAAAGAAACAAAGCAGTGTTATGAACAAACGAAAGTAATACAGTAGTGTTATGAAATAACGAAAATAACAAATTAGTGTTATTAATGAATGAAAGCAACAAAGAAGTGTTATTAATGAAAGAAAGTAATAAAACAAGTTAGGAATCAACGAAAGTAATAAAGCAGTCTTAATAATGAACGAAAGTAAAAATGTTGACCTATAGCTGAACGAAAGTAACAAAACAGCCTTTTGAATGAACGAAAGTAACGAAGCTGTTTTAAGAATGAACGAATGTAACAAAGCAGTGTTATTAATGAACTAAAGTAACAAAGCAACCTTATGAATTAACGAAGGTAACACATCAGCATTATGAATGAACGAAAATAACAGGGCAATCGTATGTGAGAACGGAAGTACCAAAGCTGTGTAATGAATGAACGAATGTAACAAAGCGGAGTTATTAAAGAACGAAAATAACAAAGCAGTGTTATGAATACAGAAAGTAACAAAACAGCTTGAGGAATTAAGGAATGTAACAAAGCAGCCTTATGAATGAAAGAAAGTAACAAAGCTGTGTTATGAGTGACGGAAAGTAACAAAACAGCGTGAAGAATGAAGGAAAGTAACAAAGCGGTGTTATGAATGAACGAAAGTAACAAATCTGTGTTATGAAAGAAAGAAAGTAACAAAGCAGTGTTATGAATGAACGAAAGTAAAAAAGCAGAATTATAAATGAACGAAAGTAATAGAGCAATATTATGAATGTACGAAAGCTACATAGGAGACTTATGAATGACCAAAAGAAACAAAGTATTATTAAGAATGAACAAAAGTAACAAAACATTGGTATTAATGAACGATAGTAACAAAGCTTTCTAATGAATGACTGAAATTAACAAAGCAGCCATATTGAATGAGCGAAAGCAACAAATCAGTTGTATGAATGAATGAAAGTAACAAACCAGTGTTATGAATGAACGAAAGTAAAAACGAAGTATTATGAATGAACGAAAATTCCACAACAGAATTATGGATGAACGAAAGTAGCAAAGGAGACTTATGAATGAAGGGAAATAAAAAAGTTATGTTATCAATGAACAAAACTAACAATGATACGTTATGAATGAACGAAAGTAACAAAGCAGTGTTAGCAATGAACGAAAATAACAAAGTGGAGTTATGAATGAAAGAAAGTAAAAAAGCACTGTTATGAATGAAAAACAGGAAAAAAAGCATTGTTATGAATGCACCAAAGTAACAAAGCAGCCTTATGAATAAATGAAAGTAACAAAGCAGTGTTATGAATGAAGGAAAGTAACAAAGCAGTGTTATGTCTGAACGAAAATAACAAAACAGTGTATGAATGAACAAAAGTAACAAAACGATAGTAACAAAACAGCGTGAGTAATGAAGGAAAGGAACAAATCTGATTTATGTATGAACAAAAGTAACAAAGCAGTGTATGAATGAATGAACGAAAGTATAAAACAGCGCGAGGAATGAAGGAAAGTAACAAAGCAGCTTATGAATGTACGAAAGTAACCAAGCAGTGTTATGAATGAAAGAACGAAAGTAACAAAACAGTGTTATGAACGAGCAAAAGCAACAAACCAGATTTATGAATGAACGAAAGTAACAAAGCAGTGGTATGAATGAACGAAAGTAACACAGAAGTGTTACGAATGAACGAAAGTTAAATAGCAGCCTTTTGAATGAACGAAAGTAACAAAGCAGCCTTATGAATGAACGAAAGGAACAAAGCAGACTTATGAATGAAAGAAAGTAACAAAGCTGTGTTATGAATGAACGAACGAAAGTAACAAAGCTGTGTTATGAATGAACCAAGTAACAAATCATTGTTATGAATGAAAGAAAGTAACACAGCAGTGATATGTGTGAATGAAAGTAACAAAGCTGAGTTATGAATGAACGAATGTAACAAAGCAGTATTATGAATGAACGAAAGTATAAAACAGCGTGAGGAATGAAGGAAAGTAACAAAGCAGTGTATGAATGAACGAACGAAAGTAACACAGTAGTGTTATGAACGAACGAAAGTAACAAAGCATTGGTATTAATGAATTATAGTAACAAAGCAACCTTATGAATTAACGAAAGTAACAAACCAGTGTTATGAATGAAAGAAAGTAACAAAGCAGTGTATGAATGAATGAAAGTAACAAAGCAGAGTTATGAATGAACTAAAGTAACAAAGCAGTGTTATGAATTTTTGAAAGTAACACAGCAGTGTTATGAATGAACGAAAGTAACAAAGCAGTGTTATGAAAGAACGAAAGTTACATATCAGCATATGAATGAACAAAAGTAACAAAGCAGTGTTATGAATGTACGAAAGTAACAAAGCAGTGTTATGAATGAACCAAGTAACAAATCAGTGTTATGAAAGAACGAAAGTAACGAAATAGCGCCAGTAATGAACAGAGGACAACAAAGAAGAGTGACGAATTAACAGATGGTAACAAACAGAGCAGCAGTATGAAAATGATCAGAGGGCAACATACAGAGCAATAATTTGAAGAATGAATGGAGTGTGAATAACATAGCAGCAAGTTCCAGAATGAACAGAGTTTAACAAACAGAGCAAATGTTTTAAGAATGAATAATGAGTAACAAACAGAGAAGCAATTTCAATAATGAAAAGAGAGTTAGCAAACGTGGAACACGTTGAATACTGAACAGAGAGTTAATGAACATGGCAGCAATCTTAGAAATGAACAGAAAGTTAACAAATATTGTAACAAGCTAAAGAGTGAGCAGAGAAGAGAGATAACATACATGGCAACAGGCTTAGCAATGAAGAGAAAGTTAACAAATATTGCAACAAGCTGAAGAGCGAACAGAGAAGAGAGATAACATAATTGGCAACAAGTTGAAAACTGAACAGAGAGTGCAGATACAGAGAAAAAGTATGAAAACTGAACAGAGTGTTAACAAACATGACAACTCGGTGAAAATTGAATAGAGATTTAACAAACATGGAAACAAGCTGAAAAATGAGCAGAGAGTTAACAGACGTGGCAATAAGGTGAAGAACTAAAACAGAATTAACAAGCATGGCAGCAGTCATAAAAATGAACAGAGAGTTACAAACATAGCAACAGAATGAAAAATGAACAGAGTTAACAGAAATCGCAACTGGCTGAAAAATTGACAGAGAGTTAACAAATATAGCAACAAGCTGGAAAATTCACAGTGAGCTAATAAACATGGCAACTAGCTGAAGAATGAACAGAGAGTTAACACACATGGTACCAAACTTAAAAATGAACAGAGAGTTAAAAAACAGTGCCACATGCTGAAACATGAACAGAGAGTTAAAAGACATGACAACCAGCTGATAATTGAACAGAGAGTTAACATGGGTTACAGCAAAGTGAAAAATGAACAGAGAGTTCACAAACATAGCAAGAAGGTGAGAAATGAACAAAGAGTTAACAAACAAAGCAGCAGGCTTAACAATGAACAGAGAATTAACAAACATTCAACATGCTGAAGAATGAAAAGAGAGTTAACAAACATGACAATAACCTGAAACATGAACAGAGAGTTAATATAAATGGCAACATGTGATGAACGCACAAAGAGTTAACAATCATATCAACACGATGAAAAATGAACAGAGATTTAATAAACATCTTTACAAGCTTAGAAAATGAAAGAGAGTTAACAAACAATGCAACGAGCTCAAAGATGAACAGAGAGTTAGCAAAAATGACAACAATCTGAAAATGAACAGGGTGTTAACAAACATAGTACCAAGTTGAAAACTTATCAGAGAATTAACAAATATAGCAAAAGGCTAAAGAATGAACAGAGAGTTAACAAATTTAACAGAAGCCTGAGGGAAGAACAGAGAGTTAAAAACATATCACCAGGCTGAAGAATGAACAGAGAGATAATAAACATTGCAAGAGCTGAAAAATGAAAAAAGAGTAAAAAAAACAATGGCAACTATTTGAAAAATGAACAGAGTGTTAACAAGCATGGTATGAGGTTGAAAAATGAACATAGAATTAACAAATATGGCAACAATCTGAAAAATGAAAAGACTTGACAAACAATGCAACAAGCTGAATAATGAACAGAGAGTTAACAAACATGGCAACAATCTTAAAAATGAACAGAGAGATAATAAAAATAGGAACAAGCTGAAAATGAACATTGATGTAACAAACATAGTAACAAGCTGAAAAATTCACAGAGAGTCAACAGACATAGAAACAAGCTGAAGAATGAATAGAGACTTAACAAACATGGCATAACTCTGAAAAGAAACAGAGAGTGAACAAACGTGGAACAAGTTGAAAAATGAGCAGAGAGTTAATTAACATGGCAACACACTTAGAAACGATCAGAGAGTTAACACATATCGCAACAGGCTCACGAGTGAACAGAGAATAGAGCTAACATACATGGCAACAAATTTAAAACTGAACAGAGAGTGTAGAAACAAAGCAACAGCCTGAAGATTGAACAGAGTGTTAACTAACATTGCAAGGGGCTTAAAAACGAATAGAGTGTTAACAAATATGGCAACACAGTGAAAAATGAACAGAGAATTAACAAACATGGCAACAAGTGGAAAAAAACATAGTTAACAAACGTGGCAAAAAGCTGAAAAATAAACAGAGAGGTAACAAAAATGGCAACAAGCTGAAAAATGAACAGAGAGTTCAAAGACATGGCAATGGCGGAAAAAAACCAGAGTTAACAAACATGGTAAAAAGCTGAAAAATAAACAGAGGTAACAAAAATGGTAACAAGCTGAAAAATTAACAGAGAGCTAATAAACATGGCAACTAGCTGAAGAATGAACAAAGAGTTAACACACATGGAAATAAGCTTAAAAATGAACTGAGAGTTAACAAACACATATACAGGCTAAAAATGAACAGAGAGTTAATAAACATGACGACAAGCTGAAAAATG